>JACEFZ010018348.1:667500-882378 GCA_014155875.1 Cepaea nemoralis | reverse complement strand
TGTGCGGTTGTTGCACCAATGCCAACTGGGGTTATAATTAAATTGTAAAAGCACAGATAAGGCGTCATTGGAAGAACGAAATACCACAATGTATATGCAGTGTCGCGAGATGCCATGAGTTAAACAGTAATATCCCGACGTTTTGCTTGCGTGTATTTTTCACACCATATTTTACTAACTGGAAAAACACCGCGATGGTCAAAGATCTCAGGACAATATTTTTGTGCTGCACGTGTACATCTAATAACGGTTTGGAACGGTCGGTGTTTTGATGGGTGACGGTCCGGTCATCGCCTGAGAGGTATTGTCTACATTTGAATGTAAATGGAAACGTGGGGTCAGCCCTACACATTTGGGTGATCTGGAGTGGAAGTAAGGAAGGGATTTACACCGAGTTGGCCATTCATTACCATTTAAGAAGCACAGATATTGTCACCAACGGAACAAGAGGATTGACAAGTTTTGTCCATTTGAATGCAGATGGAAGCCGGAGATCACAATGGCAGTGTAAAACGGAAGTACTTAGTAGGGAGAAAACAGTTCATATGCAATTCTTGGTTTCCGGAACATGAAGAGTTTTGACGGGGTTTTTTATTTCAACTGTTTGTTGGAGTCGTCATAAAAACTTAGCATACATATAGTTTTGAGAACATACATTACACATATTACTGACACTTTGCAGGTTATAAGCCCAAAAAATAGACCTTGCAATGGTTGAATGTCCAAATACACCTGTGTGGGTGGGAGAAATAATAAAGTCACGTGGACACACTTTGGTAGTTTGCATTAACTCTAGTTGGGACCAGCAGGGAGACTTGAAATATGCTTATTCAAGTGCCGTCAAGGCAGCGCCTAGTGGAAATAAATCTAACGTGTGTTTAATTAGTGACTTAATTTTACACGCCTATAAGGACGATGTAAGATATGATGATACTGCAGTGGGGCCCTTTAGGTATACCTATAGAAATTAGTCGTTATAATTACTTTAGGCAGTAGCCTTGTTAAACTATTAGTGTGATGATTAGCACTGTGGGCGTTGGTGAAACTAGCTAAGTAGTAAGGGTCCTTGACTCTTTTAGCTAGAATAGATTTTGAGTGGTTGAGTAGCTTTAACAGTTGAGAAATTGTGATATGAGTATAATTGGAGTTCCCGTAGGTGTCCCTTGTGGAGGGGTTCCACATTCTGTTTGATGTTTTTTCTTTGTCATAACCGATTCGACTCTAGTGGGGTAGCTAATCTGCTCTATGACTAAGTAGTTAGGCTAGCGTTGCATTAGGCAAGTGGTGGTGGGTGCTTACACTCAGCGCGTGTAAATCATGAACTAGTACATCACCTGTGTGTTTTTCTTCCTAGGTTCCCTACCAGATCCAGGAAGCTCAATAAAGTTTTGGGAAGTGAAAAGAAAAATCCCAGTGTCGGAAGAACACCAGTTCGGCAATCAATAAAGATTGCTTACAGACGTGATTAAAAGCTAGAGGGAGGTTGATTCCCCAACATAGTGAAGATTACAGTTGCACCATACAGCATTAAACAGTGGTAACGAACCGAGAACCGGTTAAGAGTAACTAGTGTTAGTACGTAACATTACATTAGTAATTAGCACGTGCGACTGAATGGTTCGATGTGAACGAGGAATCTGTCGACTAACACTTAACTTTACTACTGTGTAAACCTAGAAAGAACTTGTGCATTGTTAGAGAACATTAGGAACGGACATTGTGTAAGGTGAATCCGGTCCTAAGTAACTGTTCATACCACCGGTGCTATTTCTCATGTTCAGAAATGGGATTACCAGAGGTCTACAGAACAAAGCAGTATCCGCAGGATGGTTCCGGCAACGGGTGAGCACGTACTTGTATCTGACGTACAGTGCTGTGGTCTATCTTGCTGGGATCGCGGACTGAGTGATGTCTGAGAGTCAGATTCTCACACTTTATAGAACACGTCACACTTTTCTTCGCATACACGTCTCATACACGTTACACTTTTATTTTCATAAATTAATCTTTATTATTTCTAGAAGTAAGAGTTGTTGAGTATGTTGCGTTGGGAGTATGAGAGGGGGCATAAGTTACACAAGGTTGAGTGAAGTATGAAAAGGTGTCCTAGGCTGATGGAGTGTGTGGACGGAAGCGGTGATTCTCCAGATATTGAGGGAAAAAAAAAATAATATTATAATGTGGGTGTCGGATCTCTCACTCCAGGGACGACACTTTAAAGGAGGACACGACATTATTGGGGGCTCGTAAACGTGATATTTGGACAGTGGGATCTCTCGTAAACGTGATCTTTGGACAGCGGGATCTATCGTAAATGATCTTTGGACAACGAGATCTCTCGTAAACGGGATCCTTGGACAGCGGATCTCCCGTAACGGATCCTTGGACAGCGAGATCTCCTGCAGCAGAACGTTTGACGGAGGATCTTCTGACAACGGGGTCTTTTGACACGGGATCCTTAGTTATAAGGGGAGATATCATTTTGGAGAATCCAGCTAGATGATGGGATAGGGGTTAGATTAATATCTTACCTGTTCACACTTCACACGTCTGCATAGGTCTGTGGTCCTGATTCTACTCTTGTCACTGAGTGAATGTACTGTGTGTGGTAATATCGAGATTATAGTACTTGTTCATATATCGTATAGTAATTTGCAGTATATTGTACTAGACCTGCTAGCTTACCTCTCTGTATAATGGCCACCCTAAAATTAGCACGTTAGAATTAAAGGAAAGGGGGAAGAAATGGGATTGGCGGGGTCTGCTCTAACGGATTACATACAGGAAGTGGAGAGAGAGTATCGTCAAGCAGAAAGGGATGATCGAAAGGCCGAGCTGGAATTGAGAAGGATGGAGTTGGAACAAGCAGCTAAGAAATTGGAAGCTGAGCAAGCAGCTAGGAAATTGGAAGCTGAGCAAGCAGCTAGGAAATTTGAAGCTGAGCAAGCAGCTAGGAAATTAGAAGCTGAACAGGAAGCACAGAAAAGGGAGCACGAGTACCGGGATGAGGGAACTCGAGTTGAAGAGTCAATCTAATGGAGAAACTGAGGGAGCAGTTGGAGGTTCCTCCATCCCAGGATCAACACCAGTAGGTGGACATGGGTAACCATGCTATTGAAGTTTTCCTTTAGAGGGTCTACGAGGAGGACAAAGAGAAGATTGATCATACCTTCAACGCTTCGAGGCTATGTCAGTTGCTATGGGTCTGGAGCGTAACAAATGGAATCTTAAGCTATCCCAGGGATTACGCGGGACAGGATACGAGGTTTATACTCGCCTGCCACCAGGACATGAGAACACTTATGATGAGTAAAGACGGCTCTGCTGAAACGATTCGAGGTTACATCGCATACCTACCGGAAAAATTTCGAGCAGCGAAACGAGAACCGGGAGAGTTGTTGCCGCCTACAGTTGCGTCCTTAATCTTATCTCCATAAGTGGATGGATTTGGCTGGGTTCGCACATGACTATGAGAGTCTGGAAGAGCTCATGGTGGTCGACCAGCTGAAGAAGCAAATGTCTAAACCTCTCAGGACGTTCCTGGGAGAACAAGGAGCGGAACGTATTGACCTCGTGAATAAATTAGCAGAACGGTTCGTCGAGGTACATGGGGAGGTAGGGGAAAACCTTTCCACCAACACCAAAAGTCAAGAGAACATGACAGAAGAAAGCCAAAAACTCAGGAACCAAAAGTGGGAACCTTATGTGCAAAAATCAGAGGATAATTCAGAGAAGAAGAAGGAGGGAAGCAAGAGCACCTCAAGCTCTACACCTAAACGACCGTGGTCGGAGAAGTGGTGTTCAATTTGTAAGTCACCCTCTCACAATACGAGGGACGCAAATCGAAGGCTAAGAACCCTCATTTTGCAGCATGTCAAGTGACTTCCAAGGAGGTTGTCACGGAAAATGCCAAGGTCAACAAGGAAGCTCGCCACCAGGAGAGCTCATTCAAGTCCGACAATAGAAAATCTAGGACAGGGAAATGGTGCAACGAATGCAAGTCAAACACGCACAATGCTATTGACTGCAGGGGAAAGTCAGGAGACACTCAATTCGTCGTGTGCCAGGAAAACCTAAGGTGGAGCACCACGAACAGGTCGAGACCGAGGAAGAGACTCCAGACCAGGAAAAACCACCTGTAGTGGAATTGGTAGAGGTTAACGGTCGTCAAGTGGAGTGTTTATACGACACAGGACTGGACGGGGAGGCCGTGATTTCTGCGGATCTAGTACATCCAGAACAATTCACAGGTGAAACCTTGGATATACAGCCTGCACAGAAGAGTGCTGTAGTCATGAAGTTGCCCATTGCTAATGTGGAGATTCGGTCACGGTACGTCACCGGCACCATCAGGCCGCTGTATTGACCGATCCCATTTTTCCAGTCATCCTAGGTTGCCGGTATGTCTTTCTGGAATGCCCAGGGAGCCTATTCATATGGGAGCAATGCAGACTCGCTCTCAGGCGAAAACGGAAGAGGCAGACGCAATTGTGACTAACCCAATGCCGGGGGAGCTACGAACTGCCCAGAGTGAGGATGATACTTTACGTCCTTGCTACAAAAGCTGCAGAAAAGTGCTGATCCACCAGGACGGGGGCAGTACTACATGAAGAATAGGATACTCTACAGGAGAGCAGGAAGGGGAGACAACCTATACGGTCAGTTGGTCGTCCCGAAAGCTCATCGGTCCCAGATTCTTCATATGGGGCATACCATCTCCTTTAGTGGACACATGGGTATTGCCGCCACCATGCAGCGGATTTCCTGCCACTACTATTGGCCGGGAATGACAGATGATGTGCGTCGGTATGTGAAGTCATGCCCTGAGTGCCAGAGGGTGGCACCGAAACACTGGACAGCACCGGTGATGTTGGGTGAGATGCCCATCATGAACTCTCCTTTCGAGAGGGTAGCCATCGATATCGTGGGTCCACTTCCCAGGACTAGGAAGAGGAACATGTATATACTCACAATGGTGGATTGCTGTACAATGTGGGGTGAGGCTATACACGTTGACCACGATTGACTCGAAAAGAGTGGCGGACGCACTGATGGAGGCCTTACCAGATTAGGCTTTCCGGATCAAATTCTGACGGACAATGGATCTCAGTTTTGTGGAAAACTCATGGAGGAGGTATTTAGGGTGTTTTCACTCTAACCACATACATACCAGCCCTTACCACCCTCAAGCCAATGGACAAGTAGAGCGTTTCAACGGCACGTTGATGACAATGCTCAGGAAATTAGCGCAGGAAAAACCTGATAGGTTGGGATGAATATATCCCAGCAGCACTCTTTGCCTATCGGGAAGTTCCTCATGGCTCAACAGGACTACCACCCGCTACGTTGCTGTTTGGTCGTCCAATCAAAGGACCGTTGGAAGCCATGTTGAGGAGTTGGACTGAAGAAGGGACGTCAGAAGAAGTGATCTCATCCTATCAATACGTGGAGGAACTGAAAGAAAAACTCCACAAGGGATGGACTCTGGCAAATCAAAACTTGAAAAAGGCCAGGAAAAGACATGCGGCTTACTACAACCGTAGGTCTAAAGAAAGATCTCTAGAGGTGGGAGATAAAGTCTTGTTGCTACTCCCAACGGGAAACAACAAACTGGAGATAGGTTGGCAAGGACCATTTCCCGTGGAAAGGGTGATATCCAGAACCAACTATCAAATCCGGATCCGGGGAAAGTCGAAGATTTTCCATATCAATCTCTTGCGGAAATACGAAGAGAGACCCGGAGACAAGGCAGCTCACCTCATGGCAATGGCAGTTGCAGTGGAGACAGAAGTGGGAACCAGCGAGGGCAGGGAATATCCTTAGTACACCAGGAAACCTATAGGGATGTACAAGTGAACCCTGATCTGACCTCCCAGGAGAGGGAAAGGATAACCCAGGTTCTCAAGTCTCATAAGGAGATACTGACTGATAAACCTGGACGAACGAGGTTGGTGGAGTTTGAGATGACTTTGACCACACAGGAGCCGGTTCGTCAGAAGGTTTACCCAGTGCCATTCTCTAAAGAAAAGGCCCTGGAGGAGGAAATAAAAAAATTGCTGGAGGATGACGTGATTGCACCATCCACATCCCCATACAATGCGGGGGTAGTTTTGTTACGCAAACCAAGTGGAGAACACAGGTTGTGTATAGATTACCGACTGCTGAACAGTCATACACAGTTTCAGGTGGAACCTTTGCCGAATCCAACTCAGCTATTCGCTAGGCTCCATAAGGCTCGGTACTTTTCAAAGGTGGATCTGAGTCGGGGGTACTATCAGATACCAGTCAAACCGGAGATTCGACCACTGTTAGCTTTCAGTACACCCAGTGGACACTACGAATTTAAGGTCATGCCCTTTGGACTTAGCAATGCACCTAGTGTGTTTACACGCATGATGAGGACTTTACTAGATCCGTTACAGGATCCGTCCATCATCTCATTTATGGATGATATTCTGATTTCCAGTGACAGCCTGGATGACCACTTACAATCCTTGGAGAGAGTGTTTAATAGGCTCAAGGAAGCAGGGCTTACTGCTCGTCCAACCAAGTGCATGATTGGTTACCAGACTCTGGAATTTCTAGGTCACACCATCACTCCAGGACACATTGTTCCAGAAGAGAAGAACCTGGAGAAAATCAGAAATGCACCAAGGCCAAAAACGAAGAAGGATGTGCGATCTTTTCTCTCGTTGTGTGGGTTCTACCACAAATTTATCCCACATTTCACGGAACTGGGAGCTCCGTTGACCGAAACCTTGAAAAAGGGATTCCCGGATCAAATCATTTGGACACCAGAATGTGAGAATGCCTATAGTCAGTTAAAGGAGGCCTTGGTCAGCAAACCTGTATTACAGCTCCCTGACCTTTCCAAACCATTTGTGTTGAGAACGGATGCGAGTGGGATTGGAATTGGAGCCGCTTTGTTACAGGAAGGAAAAGACGATGCTTCGGTTTTGAAACCTGTGGCATACGCAAGTAAGAAACTTCTACAGGCGGAGAGGAATTATTCAACCGTCGAGAGAGAATGCTTGTCCCTCGTATGGGCAGTGCAAAAATTTCAGCCATATTTGTATGGAGTTAAGTTTCGGGTTCAGTCGGATCATCAGCCCCTGATGTTCCTGGCTACTTCTCAGAAGCTCAACGCACGTTTGATGCGGTGGTCGTTGTTACTTCAACCGTATAATTTCACAGTAGAGTACATTCCTGGGAAGGAGAATGTTGGAGCGGATTTCTTGTCAAGACACCCAGCTCCTGAAGAAGAGGAATGAATTATCTGGATTTAACTCATGGTGGAGGAGAGTGAGATGGACTACTCTCTTAAGAGGGGGCCTATGTCGCGAGATTGCCATGAGTTAAACAGATAAATATTCCCGACGTTTGCTTGGCGTGTATTTTCAGCACCATTATTTTACTAACTGGAAAAACACCGCGGATGTCAAAATCTCAGGACAATATTTGTAGCTGCACGTGTACATCTATAACGGATTTGGAACGGTCGGTGTTGATGGTGACAGGTCCTGGCATCGCCTTGATTAGTTTGTCTACATTTGAATGTAAATGGAAGCAGTGGGGTCAGCCCATCTACACATTTGGTGTTGAGTGAGAAGGAAGGGATACACCGAGTTGGCAGTTCATTACCAGTTAGAATCACATATATTGTCACCACGGAACAGAAGATTGACAAGTTTGTCAACATTTGAATGCAGATGGAAGCCGTGAGATCACAATGGCAGATGTAAAACGGAAGTACTTAGTAGGGAGAAACAGTACATATGTCAATTCTTGGTTTCCGGAACATGAAGAGTTTGACGGGGTTATTTGCAACTGTTTGTTGGAAGTCGTCATAAAATTCGCTGGCTTGTTTTGAGAATCTTAACAATTACTGACAACTTTGACAGGATTTAAGCCCGGAAAAATAGATCCTTGCAAATGGTTGATATGTCCAAATAACACCTGTGTGGGGGAGAAGAGGATAAAGTCACGTGGACAACTTTGGTAGTTTGCCATATAAACTCTAGTTGGGACCAGCTAGGGAGGACTTGAAATTATGCTTTAGTCAGAGTGCCAGGGCACGGCAGCGCCTAGTGGAAATAATATCTACCGTGTGTTAATTAGTGACTTAATTTTACACGTGCCTATAATGGCAGATGTAGATATGATTGATAGGACTGCAGTGGTGCCATTTAAGGTATAACCTATTATAATATATTCGTTATAATTACTTTAGGCAGTAGCCTTGTTAAACTATAGTGTGATGATTAGCACTGTTAGGGGAAACTAGCTAGAGTAGGGAAGTGATACTTGACTCTGTTAGCTAGAATAGATTAGTGAAGTGTTGATAAGCTTTACTAGTTGAGAATTGAGTAATGAGGGATAATTGGGATTTCCCGTAGGTGTCCCTTGTGGGAGGGGTTCCACATTCTGTTTGCTGATTTTTTCTTTGTCATAACCTGATTCGACTCTAGGTGGGTAGCTAATCTGCTCTATGACTAAGTCTAGTTAGCTAACGATCATTAGGCAAGGTGATAGGCTTACACTCAGCCGAAAGAATCATGAACTAGTACTATCACCAGGTGTGTTGTTTCTATCCTAGGTTCCCTACCAGATCCAAGGAAGCTCAATAAAGTTTTGGGAAGGAAGAAAATCCCAGTCGGAAGAACACCAGTTCGGCAATCAATAAAGATTGCTTACAGACGTGATTAAAAGCTAGAGGGAGGTTGATTCACCCAACATAGTGAAGATTACAGTTGCACCATACAGCATTAAACAGTGGTAACGAACCGAGAACCGGTTAAGAGTAACTAGTGTTAGTACAGTAACAATTAACATTAGTAATTAGCACTTGCGGACTGAATGGTTCGATGTGCAACGAGGATGATCTGTCGACTAACACTTAACTTTACTAACTGTGTAAACACTAGAAAAGAACTTGTGCAGTTGGTTAGAGAACATTAGGAACGGACATTGTGTAGAGTGAATCCGGTCCATAAGTAACTGTTCATACCACCGGTGTCTATTTCTCATGTTCATGAAATGGGATTACCAGAGGTCTACAGAAGCAAAGCAGTATCCGGCAGGATGGTTCCGGCAACGGGTGAGACGTACTTGTTCTGACGTAACGTGCTGTGGTCTATCTTTGCTGTGATCAGCGGACTGATCTGATGTCTGAGAGTCAGATTCTCTACACTTTATAGAACACGTCACACATTTTCTTCGCATACACGTCTCATACACGTTACACTTTTATTTTAATAAATTAATCTTTATTAATTTCTAGAAGTAAGAGTTGTTGAGTATGTTGCGTTGGGGAAGTATGAGAAGGGGGCATAGTACGACAGTGTGAGAGTGATAGGAAAAGGTGTCCATAGGCTGATGGAGTGTGTTGGACGGAAGCTGGTGGATTCTCCAGAATATTGAGGGGAAAAAAAAAAATAATATTATAATGTGGGTGTCGGATCTCCTCACTCCAGGGACGACACTTTAAAGGAGGACACGACAGCAAGTAGCCGGCTTCGTGGCTTAGAGGCTATGACTTTTCTCCGTAATCTCGTATACTCTCGTCGGTAACGTGATGACGGTTCAAATCAGCAGTGGTTCGAAACGCATCGGTAACTAATGGGGTATGTGAGCCGGCCGCTCAGAAAGCAATGGCAAACTACTGAGCGTAATCTTGCCAAGAGATCAACACACAGCTGAAAGATGCTGGTGTTGACAGCTAAGTCTTGTAAAAGGATATGCTATAAAAAAAAAATGCAAGTAAATTGGAATATTCTTCAAGTGAATCGGTACAATTATCTCGGAACAGTCATACCATTTGATGGGAGATGCCTTGAAGAGATTAAAACAAGAATCGCCATGGCGAAAGCAGCCTTTAGCAAGATGAAAAACATTCTGATCAATAAAAAGATGTCAATTGAAACGAGAAAAAGAGTATTGAGGGGCTACATAGAGCCTGTTTTTTTTTGTATGGGTGCGAAACTTGGACAATGAGCATTCAAGCTGAAAAACATCTAATGGCCGCAGAAATGTGGTTTCTGAGGAAAATGCAAAGAATACCATGGGCAGACAGAAAAACCAATGACCAAGTACTACAGGAAACAAATGAAAATCGTAAATTGATTAGAGAAATTAGACGTAGACAGTTATAATTTTTTGGACATGTTATGAGAAGAAATGGATTGGAACACTTAGTGACAACTGGCAAGATCGAAGGGAACAGACCAAGGGAAGACCGAGAAGTAAATACCTGGATGGCTTGGCCACATGGCATGGTCGAGACAGGAACACTGAGCTGATCCACGACTCTGGTGATCGAGTAAAATGGCGAGTCATGACCGCCCACGCTTTCCGGCATGGCACATGATTGATTGAGAGTGACATTTGGAAAGGCGGTAATGGCGACGAACTTCTGCAAGTGACTGGCCAGTGGATGATGATGCAATAATGCTTAATATTTAATTTAGCCCTATTGGTATAGACTAGTGCCGGGAACACGTAATACGTTGATGTCCCACGTGACAGCACGTAAGGATGTTTGATGTCATACATACCAGACTGACACTGAGAGCGTGATGCGACCGACCAGTGTAATCATTAGCCTCACCAGAACACAGTGGTTAATGTCAGATCTGTCTCAGAGACAGGGTGTTCCTAGTGTACTTTGTTCAGCTGAATCCAAAAATGAAATTGTTTGCTGTTAAGGCACATATTTGTTTTGACGAACAGCACATGTTTGCGTTATTAGCAAAATCAGAGCATTATGCTGTACTCAATATAAAGATCATATAACAATATCAATAAGATTAAATGTTACAAAATAACCCACCAACATTGTCAAATGTAATGAAATTCATTTCTACAAAATATAATCCGTTGAATGCGCTGTCAATGCCGCAGAATCCCCGCGATTTCAGATGTTCATCGTTGATGAACTATTTTTCGTGGAGGACTTTTGTGTTGGCATTCTGGCAGCGGCATTATGCACAGTGTACCTGTGCTGGCTGTTGGATTGCAGAGACTCCTGTCTGTTCCACTTTTCACATTGGGCAGTGATGAGCATTTTGTGTGATATTCACTGGCACAGGAACGGAGCATAATGGGGACGACCCGTTGCCGTGAAGTTGGAACCCCAACTGACTGACTGACTGACTGACTGATTGACTGAACGAACGAACAATCTTTATTTTCAAAGGGTTAAGAATTGGGCACGCAGGCCCGCCTGACTGAACGAACGAACAATCTTTATTTTCAAAGGGTTAAGAATTGGGCACGCAGGCCCGCCTGACTGACTGACTGAATGACTGACTGACTAACTAACGTTTTCTCGACTAGAAGAATCGAGGATTGAAGATCACTTGGTTGCATCCTGTTAAGCAAGCATCCCGAGTCCCCAGGCGGTGAATGCCAGGCCTGAGTGATGACTATCTACCATCAGCCCGGGAGAGCATCTGTGCCTCTGTTGCAGTCTAGCACCGTGCAGAACTGGCAGTCCTCAGTGCGCTTCATCACAGCGTGCACACACACCTACAACAGTGGTTAGTTCATATTCTTGTAAGCCGAATGGTTCAATAAATAAAAAAAACCAATAATTGGGGAATAACAATAAAAGAAATAATTTTAAAAGGGGTACACTAGAGTAGATTATGTAAGGATACACAAAATAAGAGAAACAGTACAATAAACTAGAAAACTGTACACAGTAAAAGTAAACTAAGATAATAAAATTCTGTAGTGCACAGAAGATAGAAAGAGCAGCGGTAGTGTAGTGAGTGGCTAGACACTCGCCTGTCGTGCAAGTGGTCAAGGGCTCCATCCGCATTGGGGTTGATTGGAGGTTTTAAAATTCACCTGAGCTGTCAGGTCGACCCAGCCTAAAATTGGTATGAAGAAATGCCCTGGGAAGTAAAGGCATCTGGCGCGATACTGACATATCACACACAAGTGCCGATTAGTCTATATACATGTGTGTCAAGCACCATATGCCCAGTGCGCTTTAACGTGTGTAAAAGAGACCTTTACTTACATTCATTAATTCAGTAGCATGTCCTTTGCAGAACCTCGCTTCCTTAACAACCTTCCGGAAAACCCTCGATCATAAGCAAGATTTTCCGCGTCCGATACACCCATCTGGAGAACATCCGCCACATCCTGCACCCATCTTATCTTTAGCCTTCCTCTTCCTCTCTTCCCAGGCATAATATACCCCTCTATGATTGTTCTCTCCAAACTTTCGTGACGTTTCAAGTGTCCAAAATATTTAAATTTTCTTTATTTTATCGGTTTTAATAGCCAACCTTCTTCAATATTCAGCTCTTGAAGTATTTATGCATTTGTTCTTTTCTTTATCCAAGATATTCTTAGAACTCGTCTATAACATTTATATTCAACGGCAGAAGAACAATATATGCCTTAATTAATTACTCTGATGCAGACGGGGTGATGTTTTCCTGTATAAACTGTAAAACAATTGCTGTGAACGTGTCCCAGTGTCCACAGTTAGTGTGTGGTGGTTTTTTGTGACGAATGGATCACATTTAGATTCAGCACAACAGTCTAGCCAGCTCCGTGGCTAAGGAGTTAAGGACGCAGTTCGTAATCCTGCATACCGCGTTCGAAACACAGCTTCGAACGGATTTGGCAGCAGACCGCCTTGCGTTGGTTATTTTTAAAAGAAAATGGTATGAGTGCCTGTCGTTCAGAAAAAAAGTGGCAAACTACTGAACGTAAATTTGCCAAGAAATCACGAACAACCAAAAAATGCTGGGGTTTACTGCAACGTCCTGTACGGGATAGGCAACTGACTTAACAACAGTCTACACCAAGAAGTGGTTTCCTACTGTATGCTACTGTACCGCTGAGTTGTCCTGCCCAGAGACATTCCAGTCTTGTTCACGTTAAAGAAAACAGACGTACCACACGAATGGGCAGATGTCTGCCTTCAGGATATTTCCAAGACCATTAATATGTGTTGACATCCCCCGTCCCGGGGTCAGCATGACGTCAGCATGACCGAATGGACAAGGGCGTTCGTTCTTACTAACATAAAGTGTGCTGATGTTGAGGTAGGGGGGTTCAAACCCATACCCCTGTCAGATGACTAAAATGTTGACTTCTTGTCCTTGACTTGCGGACGTAAATTACAAATACCTCTGAAGTCAGAGTGAGTTTGCCTGATTACGAGAGACACTGGCTTTAGGGAAAGCTAATCCACACGTAAAACTCAGTCCAGTGCTACTAGAACTAGCGTGTATGGACTGCGCTTGAGTTTAAAGCGAGCGAGCGCCAAAGAATAATCACATGTCCCACTGATCTCTTGGGTAGTGATATTGGATAACTTCATCTTCTCGGATAAGCGGAAAAGGGGGGGGGGGGGGGGGGGAACAGGTTTCGTGTTGTGCACGTTAAAAATTCAACACGTAAGGAAATCGCCAAGTGTAGGCCGTAAAGACGACCCGCTGGCAAAATTGTTAGGAAAGAAAACCAAACCACGATATATACCATCCACTACCTATGATGGAATCAGCCTAGACTAGAGGAAGCAAACCTTACATAAATGCATGATCAAGTCGGAGGCACTGACCTGAGTGGTACATAATTAGGTGTGACGCATGTACACGGAAAGCTGAACTAAGAAGAAGAAGAAGGGGGGAAAAAAGAGGAATAAGAAGAAAATACAACAAGATGCATCCTTGGTTTACGAAAAAAGGCGATATCTTCCTAGCCAGCCCGGGACCAGTGTTATTTTCGTTGCGTCCTGTGGTTGTTGTTTTTTCTTTCACTCTTTAATTTTCAGTTTTACAATTACCACATGTGTACCGATGATCATGCATGCCGGAAGGATTTTTCTCGCCCAGTAGGTATTGTCGTGAACTTTCTTTTTTTTATTAAGAAGTGTGAAAATGAGCTGCTGTATAGAGCTGACAATGTGAAATCCAATGATATAGCATCCAGTTCTCTACGCCAGTTATAAGCCGAGATATTAGTTTTTGGCGCGTGATTCATCCGCTCAACTGAAGTCATTGAGAGATAGTAAACAGAACTGGGTTGCCTAATTGCAAAACTATGTTGTGATACGCCTAGTTATGTCGTATGCACTTAGCAGCAATTTCGCGTGAATGTATGCGCGACGATGCGCTATCTTTGGCATTTATGTTTAACCATCTGTACCTATTTGCTGCAAGAATACATTAGATACAGAAAATACCCAGCCTGTAAGGAAAATAATATGCTTGCATAAAAGTGAATTATTACGGATTTCATTTTCTTTTATATCTAAAAGAAAACCCCGCTAACTGAGGCCCTTGTGTCATTGTAAGTATAGTGCTTTATTTTGTGTGTGTGTGTGTGTGTGCGTGCGCGCGCGCGCGCGTGCATGACTGGTGGATCGACAATTCAAGACTGTTTTTAGACATCGGCTTGAAGGTGCATATGTAAGATTTGTACTAATAAACTCTTAGACAGGGCAATGTGTTTTACAATAAGTATTATCACAATAC
The DNA here is from genome assembly GCA_014155875.1 of Cepaea nemoralis. Classification (NCBI taxonomy): domain Eukaryota; kingdom Metazoa; phylum Mollusca; class Gastropoda; order Stylommatophora; family Helicidae; genus Cepaea; species Cepaea nemoralis. The sequence goes on along the minus strand of JACEFZ010018348.1, from coordinate 867,880 downwards.
AAGTTAACTGTTCGGTGTCGTTTGAACGATAGAATGTATATTTAAACACATACGCCACAGCAATAGATTGCACAATTTTTTGCTGTATATTTTTATGTGGCTTGTGTGTTTCAAGTCACTACGGGAATATTAAGTTTTGATTTTCTGGAATGCATATTGTTATACATTGGATAGTGAAATAACTAAAGCATCCCTAAACGGCCTCTCGTTTTCACGAATAACTGACCGCTATCGACATAGGTGCATCACTGGCACCTTGCTGTCTTGACTGGCGATAGTTGGTTACATTGTGCTTCTAACAAGTCATAATAACTAAAGTCCGTTGCGGTAGCAAATTTTATACCTCTCCATAGCACAAATCCAGGACTGGGTTGTAGAGACCAACATGATCCCTCTTTCGGCCTGTCTAGTTTACTCCAGTAGAAAGGTAACACCAATATATCTGGAACAAGACAAGCTGCAGGATCAGCGAAGCAATAATCTAACTGTCCGCCTGTCGGAGCTTCGATCCTAGACCACTTGCTGACCAAGGCTTAGGGCCTGGTCTGCCCAGTCATGACGTTTGATCTTTAGGTTGCATTTCCTCGTACTAGGATAAGGCTTGTACCCTCCCAATTGCGCTCCTCCGCCCGAAGCCGTTGGCACAATGTGGAGTGTCGGGTTTGGTGAGCACCGCCCAACAGTCTATGCTAACTAACAGAAAGTAAGAGTATCGCCTACTGCTCAGTAGCTCAGTCATATCTGACTAAGACATGGCGACTTTTGCAAGCATGCACATTCTTGAATAATGGTAACCTCGAAAAACCTCAGGTTATACCACTTAGCATCTGTTTGATTTGTTGTCGTTGTTTTTGTTGTTGTCGTTTTTTTTTGTTTTGTTTATATGTTTGTTTTTGCGTTCATTCGCTTTGAACTCAAACATAGTCCACAAAGAACTTATAGGTTTACCAGAAGGGGTCTTAATTCGATGGAACAATCGGATGCACGTCCACGAAATAAATATAGAACAAGTGCATATGTTGAACGCCTTGAACTTCGATGACAGCTTAGATCTGCTTAACTTTGAAAGCTCAAAAGACGACCACCTTAATATCGGCTGCACCAACAGTTTCAAGAAAGTTACAAAATCAGATTATTAAGGAACAGCTCAAATCATATTGCAAGAGAAAACCACAGACAACATGCAGATATCCTGGAAACTGCTATTGAGATGTGTTAACCACCCATACTAAAACCATGTACAGACATGCCAGGTACATTCCTTGAAGTTCCAGAATTGACTCCCCATATCCGACCACATAAACCACAACAAAGAGCTGTGCCATGTTTTATGTTCACATAGCAGTATTTTACAAGCACTGCAGCGTGTGTTCACAGATGGTTTCACAACCGAGGCTACAACAACAAGGCGTCAGCGGAATTTATATTACACAAGCCAGTGGGAACACAGGGATACATTCTCTTGCGGCAGGGGAAACATGCATCGACTTCAGAGTGCCTGTCTTTGGCTAATCAGACTCTCAAAGACCAAAAACAGGTTCTGACTAAAAAAAGGTTATTGTCCAAGCCATCTGATGCCGCAAGCAGGATATACTCATGCAGAAAATACTAGATAAGTATGTTGTCCAGAAGAAACAGAACTAATCCTATAGTTCAAACTAATCCACAGTGTTATCCCTGGAAATGCACACATTCCTCCACTTTTTCTTACACCATTGGGGCATAGGCTTTCGACCAACTGACTCCAAGCCCTCCTGTCCTAAAATAAGCCATAAAAAATAAATAGAGAGAAAACAACGAAGATTACAGATCAAAGTATGATAATATCAACAAAGAGACGGAAAGTAACTGACCAGTATCTGCAGACTATGAACAGGATAATGTAGATTCAGAGCATGGGTCTCAGAGACTACACCGTGCAGATATGGAGCAGCAAGTCCAGAGCACATTCAACGGGACTACGCACAATTTGTATTTCGGAACACACACATTCCAGCCAAGTATACATAAGACAAATAATCAATATTATATAATAAACAATTAGTTCCCCCTGCCTCCCGCCAATAAAAACTATCTTCTGTTATGTGGAATACTTCGTATTTAGCAAGCATTGTAGCTCTGTTTAGCGCTATGAAACAAATATCATTTGTAGATTTCCCGCGTGACAGCACAGCGGTCCTGTTTGATTTGATGCACACACATCAGACGGACATCGAGAGGCAATGAGTGATTTGGAGTTGGTGTGGCTAAAGCGTGCAACAATTAGCGCTGGCATATTTTGTTTTGGCCTTGTCCCTTTCTAATTGCACTGTCTTTTTTATCTTTCAATATTTCTGTACTACTCGTGCCAAGCGCTCTCTCTCTCTCTCTCTCTCTCTCTCTCTCTCTCTCTCTCTCTCTCTCTCTCTCTCTCTCTCTCTCTCTCTCCCTCCCTCTCCGTATATGTTGGCTATATCGCTTTATGTGTATATTATCCCCCCTACACCCAACTCTCCCCTCTCTCTACCTGTATGTATGTTGAATTTCTCCCTGTGTGTTTTTAAACAGTGTGCAGGCTTGACTTTGGGTTTTCTAATCTGCAACCAAAATTGCTAAAGGGATGCTACTTTCGAAGATTATTGTTTGGCAGCATCGCAAAGACTGGGTTCTATTATATCTTCTTCTTCTTCTGCTTCTGCTTCTTCTTCTTCTTCTTCTTCTTCTTCTTCTTCTTCTTCTTCTTCTTCGTCTTCTTCAGCGTTCCGAGCCATTGAGGTTCTTTGCTGCAGATACAATCCGTCTCCATTCGTCTCTCTGGTTTACCTTCTCTTGCCAGTCGTTGATTCCAAGTGCTTGTAGTTCTGTATATATATTATCTCTCCACCGTCTTCTTGGTCTACCTCGCGGTCTACGGTCATTTATTTCCTGAGTGTAAGCGAGTTTTGTTTCCCTATTTTCTTCCATTCCTTCTACCTTAGCCATTGTAGTCTATTAGCCTTCATGATGACCAGTGATTAGCGGCTTCTATTATATACTGTTTAAAAAAAAATGCAACATTATTGCAGTTTCAATTGCAAACTTGTACCAACATGTTATTGATGATGCTGATTCGCCGACTGCAGTCGGTTCTGGCGATGCCGGTCCGTAAGAACGGGACATCTGTAGGGTCTTCTAGCCCAAATCTTGTAGCCCAAAGACCAGCTACGTGCAGCCTGTTCCTGACCGTTTGATCTGAAATTCGACGAGCTCCTGGCATTGACTGGACTGTGGAGGACGCAGATGCAAATCGATTCCTAAGGTGACGCAGCCGTATGAGGCGGTCTTCGGCAGCAGATGTGATTATGGGCCTTCCACTGTGCGGCCTGTCTGCCCCTGAGCAAGTTTCTTGAAGTTGCCTCCAAAGGCGACTAATGGTGCTTCTAACCACACTACATTCTCTGACTACTACACTTTGTGACTGTCCAACCTGTAAACGTCCAATAATGATGAGTCGTTTTTCTGTAGTGAGATGAACCATCCTTGCGCATTGAATTTTCAAGTGAATTTATTCGAGGAGCGTCAATCTTTTATAGGCATTCAATAATATGGTCAGAGAGTTTTGTGTTCAACAAATTTCACGGGATTATCTTGAACCTGTCGCGAGTTATTGTCAAAAATGTTGTTTTGACCTTGACCTCTTTCATGACCTCATGAATCATGTTTGCATATCCTTTACAGGACATTGCTGTCAACATCAGCATCTTTCAGCTGATTAGATTTCTTTGCAAGATTACGCTCAGTAGTTTGCCATTGCTTTCTGAGCGGCCGGCTCACATACCCGGCAAGTTACCGACGCGATTCGAACCACTGCTGATTCTCACCGTCGTCACGTTACTTCCGAGAGTATACGAAATTACGGAGAAAAGTCGCTAGGAAGCTGGCCATGAATCATGAGGTGAGTCCTATTCAGGTAACCACGAGAAGTTAATGACCAGATGGACACAGTCGATAGGTTAACCAATGTCCAATCAGCGAATATCTTTGATAAAAGTAGCACTAAATATGTTGCGTTTCGTTTTGTGTTGTTTTGTTTTGTTTGAACAGTATAGTTTGTACTGTACCCGTATTTTGCTTTGCCCATAACCTGATCACGAGAATGGCTGGGTGGGGGGGGGGGGGGGGGGGGGGGGGGGGGGGGGGGAAAGCAGCAACTCAGCAGCCAACATGTCGCCGATCGCAGCAAACTGCAAGGGAGTCCATGTATCCAGCACTTTCGACATAGTTACTCCAGTGTCCTTAATGGTTCCTGTGTGTAACTTATGTTTGAATAACGAAGACACAAACAATAGATTGCACGATTTATTGCCTGGCATATTTCGCTGCATCTCGTCAGGTACATATTCACACAACATAAAGTAAATTAACAAGATAAATCCTTCAAGCTGAAATATACACATTTTCGCACAGTAATGTCAATTGTCTACCGTAGTAATTTTAAGCTGACTAACATATCTTTCTGTTTGCACAAATCTGGGTTGCGTTGATTGATCATTATTGCTTCTGCAAACTTTAACAAGCGAGTATTCTCTCATTATGTAACTTATGTGTTGACTCAGTTAGATCATCACTGATTTATCCACCCACCTACTGAACCCATTCATGCGTCTGTCTGTCTGATCAAATGTAGCTGCGTGCCTTGCTTTATACGTCGTATCCGTATGTCTGTCTATCTATATATCTGCCCTTACTGCTGTTCATGTGTCTGCATGCCCCACAAACTGTAAATTGTTAGTCCGCCTCTTTGTCAATCAATACAACCGTCCATCGCGAAGCTTTACAGGAGCCCTTTTACCCAGGTCATCCCGGGTCAGCCCTTAATGGTTTTCGTATCGAACGTGTCCGTGAACTAATACAGCTCGTTACTCACTCTAGCAGTTCACACAAGCATAGATTGTCTGTCTGTCTGTCTGTCTGTCTGTCTGTCTGTCTGTCTGTCTGTCTGTCTGTCTGTCTGTCTGTCTGTCTGTCTGCTCGTCCATCCTTCCGTCCGTCCGTCTCTCTCATCCCTCACCTAATTTATCTTGTCTCACCATCTATCCAACCTTGTTGCCTCACTTCTGTCCTCCTCATCCTACGTGTCTATCGCTATGTCATTCTGTGTTTGCTGGTGCATGACTGCTGATGGTTTTCCCCCTTTCTCTGTACCGCATAATACAGCCCGGCAAAACGTCATGTTGTTGGCATATTTGGTTACACACAGAGGCACTAGTTTACAAGCAGCGGATATGTGAGCCCAACATGAAGTCGTAAATCTGTGGTTTGATCGCGGCAGACCGTAATCTGTATTTGATGTGGGACTTCCCACAGGAACTACACTTCCCGAGAACAGTGAACACTGATTAACGATGGGATGAGGCGGTGTCCATTGAACGTGACCTTTGTGGTAGGTTATAATTATAGCTAGTGCCTTAACGCGGTCTGTTCTACTTTATGCAGTGAATACGCCTTAGTAAAAAACGCATGGGTGTACCATAAGTAGGGTTGCCAGATACGTGGGCACCAAAAGGAGGACGTAATCAGACAAAAAGGAGGACATAATAAGACAAAAAAGAGGACAAAGGAGGACATATTGAATGTTTCATTTAAATCGTTCCAGATTAAACCCACAATCAGTACAATTTTATTACGATAAATTGTTTGCATATCCTTTACAGGACATTGCTGTCAACATCAGCATCTTTCAGCCGATTGTTGATTTCTTGGTAAGATTACGCTCAGTAGTTTGCCATTGCTTTCTGAGCGGCCGGCTCACATACCCCATAAGTTACCGACGCAATTCGAAACCACTGCTGATTCTCACCGTCGTCACGTTACCTACGAGAGTATATGAGATTACGGAGAAAAGTTGCTAACCTCTAGGCCAGGAAGCCGGCTTTTTATTATGATAGCTGCCAATAAATGTTTTATCATAGCAGAAAGAAAATATTCTTTCAAAGCAGTAAACAGCCTCAACAGCTGGAAAGAAACTGAGCCATCTAGTTTTAAAGTGACAGAGTAGTTGCTGATAGTTAATGTTGACATGGTCACAAAAATTCTTTAAAGTTTCTGTTCTGACAGTGTATATAGAAAAGTAATTAAATATCTTCAAGACAATAGATTCAACGTCAATCTGCATTATATCTGCGCCGTGTTGGATTGCAGTTGTGCAGAATATGAGCAGAACATCCAACGCCTATTAATGGCTTGCTCAAGGCTTCCTTCAAATGCGAGAACACATTTCTACCTTTTCTTCTGTTAATGCCTCTAAAATTCACATTGGCATTGTCACCAGGAAAAGCAACACATTTGGGGTACAAATCATGTTGTTTGGAGTGTTCTCAAAATATACTGTGATATAGTTTCTGAGGTTTCATTTGTTGTGTTGTCTAACTCGAGAATCTTAGTTTGGATTCCATCTGCTTTCCAGTCAAAGTACTGAACAACGATCGGAAATATTTTCTGCGAACCGCGATTGCTAGCATCTCGAAAGACAGAAACATGAAATACCACTTACAGATTTATCCAGTTCATCAACAGTGTGTGTGTGGTGGGGGGGGGGGGGGGGGCAATCACCTGGTATATTATTGCTTCAGTCTTTGTTTTTGCACAAGCAATATTTATAGCAATTTCTGAATCTTCAAATAATGTGTACATCAAACCAGCTGTGAAAGTCATCGAGTTGTAAGAGTGATGATGACAAACTGTATGAAATGCCAAAGTTGCTTCAGCCGCATGCGCTTTCAGCAACACATTTGAGTACTTAGACCGAAAAAAGATGTGCTAGATGACGCGGACACTTTGATTAGGTTTCTGTGTCTCTTACTGTCAACATAGCGCTCCAAGTCAGTAGTTCCTTTGTTGGCAACGGACAAGTAACTATCGCAAATCGTACACCTTGCCTCATTCTCGTTGCGTCCTTCAACGAAGCATGGAAACTTATTTTTCATAGTGTTCGAGAATTTGCATTTTCTCTTTGTAGAAGCCATTTTCATAAACATAGACGGCAAAAATTACAAATTAAAAAAGCAATTTTAAGTGGCGTCTCTGCTACCGTGGCCGGAAATAACATTAACAGTTTGACCATAGAGACTACAGCATTGTTAGTGTTGCCCAGGGGTCACCAAACTATCGGCCCGGCCCGCGACGTTATTTCATCCGGCCCGCCGACGGTACTCGAACTTGCTTGATAATACGTATGGAACACGAGACGTTGTGATACAATTTAAATGTAAATATTATTTTTTAGAATAATAGGAGATCTTGACACGCGCGGAGACCTCCTGGATGTTATGTGTATTAAATTTACTATTTTCAATTATAAATTATTGTATCTAGATTTTCTTGATTATTGTAATGTTTGCTTATTTCGCGTCATCCCATGTCCTTCCTCGGCTCGTGGTAGCGTCGCCTACGCTCTGACGTTACCATGGTTTCCATGGCAACAAACACACACGCATCTTTCCCTCCCCCAGATGCAACTGGCTGTCAACACAGGTAGGATTCTCCAGAAATATTTACTTCTTGCCAGTCTTCCATTTTATAGCTATATAACAAAAATTTCTTTCTTTTACAGTGATAGATAAGTGAACTACAACTGTGAATAGAGGCAATAACGTAGCAAACATAGCATACAAATGCCATAGAAGCCTCGTGTTATTACAAAAATATTATCCTCAGGTCAGAAGAATTCCCCAGTCAAGGTGTTAATCGAGCTGGTCTCTAGGCTAATGCTTTTCAACCTTTCTGCTGAAGCAGATCCTTACGCAAAGGTTTACATTGCTCAAGGGACTCTGTGCGATGATCCAAGTGTCTGCCCTACTTTATGTAATAAACCAGATGGGCAGAAATGTTGCATTTAGGCGATTTCGGTCTGTTTCGGCGGAACCCCTGGCTGCCACTCGCTGAATCCCGATTAAAAAACTCTGCTCTGGGCTGTTTATTTAGGCCGGCCCTATTTATATATGTTACAAACCTTATTATGAGATATATTCTATTACCAAGGGTACCTATACACTTTATATATACATTTGGTGAGCCATACCTTCACCAGTGACCCATAGTCCTGCTTCCCGGTTTTCTTGTGTTTCAATAGGTTTTTAATTATGTTTCTTATTCAATGTCTTTTTCATTTTCAGATCCCGTGTACTTCACCCTTCATGATGACTACTAAGAAAAGAAAAGTGGACGCCAAGTGTTGTGTTTTCAATGAAGAATGGGGAGTAAATTACTTCTTTGTGGAAACAAAGGATCAGAAAACCAGTTGCGTAATATGCAGCGAAAGTGTTGTCGTTTTGAAAGAGTAAAATCTTCAGCGTCACTACCAAACAAATCATCTATCAATATATTCAAAGTTTTCTGGAAAATTACGCTCTGAGACATATGAGTCCATGAAACGTCGTTTATAAACACACAAAAATCTCTTCATGAGAAAGTTTGCTGAAAATGAATCGGTTACTCGTACACGTTACAAAATAGTGCATAAGATGGCAGAACGAGGAACATCGTTTACTGATGGCAACTTCATCAAAGAGTGTATGATGGAAGCAGCAGATGACTTGTGTCCTGAGAAAGCCGATTTGTTTGGAACTATCAGCCTTTCGGCAAGTTCAGTTGTGCGAATAACAGAAGTGCCTGGAGAGAACATAGTGCTAGAGATATGCGAGAAAACTAGGAACTTGTTGTGATATTCTCTTGTGCTGGATGAGTCGAATGATCTCTCGAGTACATCACAACTTCTCATGTTCTTTCGTGGTGTCAATTGGGACTTTCAGATAACGGAAGAGTTGGTATCCGTTTGCAGCATGCATGGAACAACATCTGGAAAAGACATTTCCATGGAAGTGCAAAAAGTAGGCAAGACCTTCAGTGGAATCAGCCTCGAGGTGTTACAGTTGATGGAGGACAAAACATGGCTGGACTGTGGAAGTGTCTGATGGGGCAGATCATGACTCATTTGGAAGATTTGCAAGTTCTGGGCGCTCTGTTCATACACTGCATCATACATCAGCAAGCTAGTTAGTTAGTTAGTCGACAGATCATCCTCGTTGCACATCGAACCATTCAGTCCATAAGTGCTCGGATCCCCTCCTCAGCAAATCCCGCAGCGTGTAGCGGCTAACGACGCCAGTTCTGTGTTGGTTTATCAATCTTCTTTGGCTTCCTGCGTAGTGTTCTTGTTTGGCCATCCCTCTTTTAATTTGCTGCTCTCGCAGTCTGGCCATTGTTGTAGATTCACATTCATCACTTGGTTCTCGCAAAAGTCTCACTTCTCGTAGAGCATTCAGAATGTCAGCCTGGTCCATGGCGCGTCCGCCCTCCACAGTAGCCTCCCCTGCGAGCTTGTCAGCCCGCTCATTTCCTTGTACTCCCGCATGCCCTGGCACGAAGATGAAACTAATCTTTGCCAGCCGAGACCGTTCCAGAGGCAGCAACCATTCTCTTCGGATCGACCCCTCCTCTATCCTCTTGATCATGTTCATTGAGTCGCTAAGGAAACAAGCCCTAGTGAATGTCTGTGTCTCGAGCCATGTTATTGCTTTACTTACTGCCATGACTTCCATGGTCAGGCTACTTGTGGTTTCAGTGAAAGCACCAGAGTCCTCCTTCACAATTCTCCCTCTGGCCCGAGCTGTAAAGGCCCATGAGCTTCTCACATGTCGGACGACCGACCCATCAGCAAGCACTCTGCGGTAAAGACTTGGGACTTTCTTGTTTACTGAAACCAGTATTTTCTGCTGTGAACTTCATTCGGGGACATGCACTCAATCACCGCCAGTTCCAGGTGTTTTTTTTGTTGAAGAAATTGATTCTGAATTCTGTGACTTGCCTTATCACACATCAGTGCTCAGCTGCGTTAAAGTCCTGTTTCGTATTTACAAGCTCTGAAACAAAACAGATGGTTTCCTCACTGAAAAAGATAGATCTGATCCATAGCTGTCAGATCCTACCTGTCTGTCAAAGTTGTCATGTTTTGTCGACAACACATCCCACATGAATGAACTGAATTTGAAACTTCAGGGAAAGATTAACCTCGTCTCTGATCTCTACAGAATCATCAAAGGATTTCCGAGAAAACTGTCATTGTTTGAAGCACAACTGGAAGGAGACACATTTTTCATTTTCACTGCTTCAAAGAGTTTTGCGCTACAATCGCCGAAAATGTCAACCTCGATTTTCCGAGAAAAATAAATTATTCGTGACTTGAAGAAGCATTTTTTGGAGAGATCTTCAAATCTTGATAGAATTGAGGATGACATTCTTCTGTTCCAGAATCCGTTTGATTGTAATCTTGATGATGTGCCAATTGAACTACAATTGGAGTTCGTTGATTTGCAAGCAAATGACTTGTTGAAAGAGAAGCACAGAGAAGGAAAACTTGTTGAATTTTTACCGCTGCTTACCTGGTGTTGAGTTTCCGAAACTGAAGAAATTTGCGCTGGTATGGCATCAATGTTTGGAACAACTTGTGTCTGTGAGCAAACATTTAAAAAAATGAAGTATGTGAAGTCAACACATCGAACGAGATTGACTGATGAACATGCAAAGCAATTCTCTTGATTGGATGCAGCAATTCCAAACCATACATTGATGATATCTTGAAAGCCAAATATCAGTTTCACAAATCTACTAACCTTTTTTGCTGCTTAGTTTGTGAGATTCGGATATGTGCACACTAGGCCTGATGTTACTATGTGTTTGCTAAAGTCGCCTTCTTTGATAACTTTTTTTAGTAAATAAATATGTTGGTTTTCTTTGTTGTTGTTGTTGTGTTTTTTTTTCATTGAACGCCATTCACACATGATTAACTTAGTTTTTTCGTCTTTGTTCCCAGATCTTTCGTTCTGGCTTGCAAGTATTATTAAAGTTAGTTGCATATCCTTTACAGGACGTGTGAAGTCAACAGCAGCATTTTTTTCTGATGTTGTCTTGGCAAGTTTACGCTCAGTAGTTTGCCATTGCTTTCTGAACGACCAGCATCCATACCATAGCGTATAAAACCAGCACAACGTGGTCTGCTGCGAAATCGCACGCAGCTGTGCTTCGAATTCGGGTATACGGGATTACGAACCGCGTCCGTAAGACCTCCGCGACGGAGACCGGCTCAAGTATTGTACAGAATGAGTATGGGGCACGCGCTCGTCATGTTGTCAGTTATCCGGCCCGCCGTGAAAAAAAAGTTTGGTGACCCCTGGTGTTGCCGAATAGAGCAACAGTTAGATTCAAATTATACAAATAGTTGGCGTTTCACATTTGGTATAAATAGGAAAATTAAATAAATATGATTAAGCAATGGGTTTTAATAAAGAATGTAAACACACGGTAGAGTGTAGATACATTGTAATGTTGTTGTTTGTCCATCAAGAATGATGATGACCATTCATTTCATCCAGTGGGGTTGATGGTATGGAGCCGTGGGTTCTAAGATGGCTGATAAGGCCTATTTTGGCTCGAAATGTTCTTTGACAATGTGGGCAAGGAATGCTTGACGTTTCTGGAGGAGGATTTCCTGCAGTGGTTTTTCTGTCCTGCCTTTTCTTCACAGCTCTTGCAGTCCTGGTTGCCTCACATATGACTGCACCCTTGCGTAATGTTGCACACCACGAATTTCGGCCTCTGGCTGCAGCCTCCCAGGTGTCATGATAAATTCCATAAGCCTTCAGTGAGATTTTCAGAGTGTCTTTAAAGCGTTTCCTCTGGCCACCTTGGGAGCGTTTACCACAACGCAGTTCGCTGTAAAAAATTCGTTTAGGGAGCCTGTGATCTGGCATGCAAGTCAAGTGACCAGCCCAGCGAATCTGATTCTTCATCAGTAGAGTGTGGATACTGGGCATGGATGCTCTTTCTAGGACTTCAGTGTCTGGAATCTTGTCTTGCCATTTAATCTTCAGTAGCTTCCTTAGGCAGACTGTGTGGAAGTGGTTTAATTTCCTAGCGTGTGGCTGATAAACAGTCCAGGTTTCACAAGCATATAGCAGTGTGGATAATACAACTGCTTTGTAGACTTTTAGCTTTGTTTGCAGGCTTATTCCAGTTCTGTCCCATACATTCTTGTACAGTCTGCCAAAGGCCGCACTGGCCTTGGAGATTCTTGCATTCACTTCGTCAAAAAAAAGGATAACATAAATTATTTAAAAAGCCGGACATTTTAAAGGTTTTTAGCTTGCCAGCCAGACAGAGGACATTAGGCTAAAAAGGAGGGCATGTCCTCTCTTTGCCAGACGTCTGGCAACCCTAACCATATGTGAGGGTAAGAGACACTATGAGGCCCAGCTGGATAAATGGACACCCTTTGCGTGTTTCCGGCTTTTCATTAGACTACTCATGTACCCTAACAATTTAACACTTGGCTGAATGTTGCGAGTAAACTATTACTATGATTTCCTAAATTGTCACTTATTGATATTACATCCGTTGTCACACCCTTAGTAGACAGTTATCGTGTTATTTTCATTATGGCATCCATATCATTGCTGGTGTGTGCCGAGAGATTTGTTCGGGTTGCGGTCGCTTTCTCAAGCAGTGGTTACGTTGCTTGCAGGCTTGGAATAATTGTGAGCTTTACTTAGTGTAGGCGCGTGTTGAAAATTGACCTGGGCTTCCAGGTCGATCCAGCCTACAAAGGGTACCACGAGATGTCTTGGGAAGTAAAGGCGCCGGTCGTGGTATTTATCAAATATCTCTTGTAGTGCCGAATAGTCTATAACATGGTACTGGCACAATATGTCTAGTAGCCATAGCGTACGCAAAAGAACCTTTGATGACTGATTGACTGTGGAACCTATGTTTTACGATGTGGTCAAGTGATGTGCGCCAACGAGGTGCGAGTAGGGCATTCTGGCCTTCTTCCACCCTCTCCTCAGTTATTGATGTGACATATTGTCGTTGTTGTCATTTATTGCATGTGCGTAATTGTCACTGTTTGATGTTACATGATGCCAGAGTTGTCACTTATTAAATTGTCGGAATTGTCACGATTTGATGTTACATGGTGCCAGAGTTTTCACTTATTTCCGCGACACATTTCCTTAGTTGTCACATATTCACTTATTGACCTTACACATTCCCTAGGGTGTAATATATTGATGTTACATTTTCCTGTATGTTCATAGGTTGGAATTTACATCGAAGCAGGGACGCAGCGGTGTTTCAAGGCATCAGGGCTAAGTTCTATCTATACTGTCCAAGACCTACTAACACGTCCTAGCCGTGCGTCCTGGGCAACAGGTCCCTTCGGGGTCCTGGCTAACGTAGTAGGATCGCTGATCCTTCCGAGGTCGGAGAGTATCTGCCTGCACGGCGAGGAACCACCAGTCTGCACACCAATAAGCCAGACATGGGACAACGGATACTCACGCAAACCTAAGTCCGGTATGACATCACACTGATGTTGGACAACAGGATGTCTTCATCACAGCCAGCCAACACAAGCAATCACATCGAAGGAGGCTTTAAAACAGGTCGAGCCAGTGATACTGACCACTTCCTGCCAAAGCCAATTGATCTTTACAATTGTTGTGCCAATTTCTAACACTCCTCGAGGCGTGTACAAATGTACTTTACTGTACATGTTTTACTTACATTTTCTCATAGTTGTCTCTTAGTTATATTAAATATTCGCCAGTTGTCATTTATTGATGTTACTTTTGCCACCTATTAAGTTACAGATTCCACGTGTCTCCAAATGATGTAAACATACATGTAGCCGTCACTAACTGATGTTATATATTTATGTTGGTGTTAAATAACTTCTAGCTGTTGTTTACTGGTTTATATATTCTCTTAGTTAAGCATATGGGCGTTACATATTCCGCGAGGTGTTGCTTATTGATGTGACACATTCTACGTGCCTCATGATGGTACAGTTTCTCAGAGTTGTCACTGTTTGATGTTACAAACTACCGTAGTTATCTGTTATGGAAGTGTTATTGTCCGAAATGCTTCTGATAAAATACGTTCAAGGTGACCCTATAGGAGATAGTGCCGTAGGGGTGTCAGGTGTTAGGTCTTGACATATTCTAAGACACAACATATGCGATGAGGTGGCCAGCTACCTTCCAGAGTTTCCCTTCAGACCCATTGTATTGGTGATAACATTGTATTGGCAGACAAGCTCACTAACCACTCTACCACTTAGTCCCATTGTATTTGTGATAACATTGTATTGGCAGACAAGCTCACTAACCACTCTACCACTTCAGACCCATTGTATTGGTGACAACATTGTATTGGCAGACAAGCTCACTAACCACTCTACCACTTTAGACCCGTTGTATTTGTGATAACATTGTATTGGCAGACAAGCTCACTAACCACTCTACCACTTCAGACCCATTGTATTGGTGATAACATTGTATTGGCAGACAAGCTCACTAACCACTCTACCACTTCAGACCCATTGTATTGGTGATAACATTGTATTGGCAGACAAGCTCACTAACCACTCTACCACTTCAGACCCATTGTATTGGTGATAACATTGTATTGGCAGACAAGCTCACTAACCACTCTACCACTTCAGACCCATTGTATTTGTGACAACATTGTATTGGCAGACAAGCTCACTAACCACTCTACCACTTCAGACCCATTGTATTTGTGACAACATTGTATTGGCAGACAAGCTCACTAACCACTCTACCACTTCAGACCCATTGTATTTGTGACAACATTGTATTGGCAGACAAGCTCACTAACCACTCTACCACTTAGACCCATTGTATTTGTGACAACATTGTATTCGCAGTCAAGCTCACTAACCACTCTACCACTTCAGACCCATTGTATTGGTGATAACATTGTATTGGCAGACAAGCTCACTAACCACTCTACTACTTCAGACCCATTGTATTGGTGATAACATTGTATTGGCAGACAAGCTCACTAACCACTCTACCACTTCAGACCCATTGTATTTGTGACAACATTGTATTGGCAGACAAGCTCACTAACCACTCTACCACTTCAGACCCATTGTATTGGTGATAACATTGTATTGGCAGACAAGCTCACTAACCACTCTACTACTTCAGACCCGTTGTATTTGTGATAACATTGTATTGGCAGACAAGCTCACTAACCACTCTACCACTTCAGACCCATTGTATTGGTGATAACATTGTATTGGCAGACAAGCTCACTAACCACTCTACTACTTCAGACCCGTTGTATTTGTGACAACATTTTTAACAAACAAACGAAAATCTTTATTTTCAAAGGGTTAAGAATTGGGCGCGCAGGCCTCGCTGACATTCTGCCCTTCTTCTCTATTTCCTCTCATACATTCTTTCATTCAACATCTCTTATGAAGCAATTCTTTGACCAAAAAAAAAAAACAATAAGCATTAAAACTCATGAAAAGTAATAAATAATACATGACTCGTTGAGGCAATGTTTAACATGGGCATCATGAATACCCAGGTGGGTGTAACGTGTCATACATATGGGAATATTTTGCTTTGTTGTTTGGTTAGTTGCCGTTCGAGATAATTTACCATTATTATTGTCTTTGTTGCTGTTTTTATTTTTTAGGGGGCACGTAGTCTGTCCTGAGGTAGTGTTCAAATAGGTTGCGACTGTATGTATAATGATTGATGGTGTCTTTGATTTCTCGTGGACGATTGTTCTACAACTGAGTGGCAGAGTATGCTAAGCTTGTTTTATATGTCTATCTTAGGTTTAGGGACATGAAGTATATTTAGTCGTTCACTATATCTTGCGTTATATTTAAACAATGGCCAAAGGTAGCTTGTTTCGCAGTCAAGCTCACTAACCACTCTACCACTTCAGACCCATTGTATTGGTGACAACATTGTATTGGCAGACAAGCTCACTAACCACTCTACCACTATGTACATATCTCCAGAGTTGTCTTACGTTGATCTAGTGTTTACAGCCTCCCTACTACTGTTACGAATACCACTACCTTGAATTGTCAGGTATCCTTATCCTTATTATCATGTTTTCCTTTATCGTTGATGTCTTGCCTCTTCCTGAACTTGTAATGTGATACCTGGCAGACTTGTTTCTGCTTCAGTAGTGGAGCACGGATTACGTTATACTTGGTAATTGCTATCTGTCAAAGCCAGGCCTGGGAGGGACGCAACTAATTGAGAATATGTCAGTCTGAGAGAGTTATGTGATGCTGCTTGTTGTTTCTGGACATTGGAGGATATCGGATGTGACGATCAGACATAGAGGCGATCAGACAGACGGCATGTAGACAGACAAATAGACAGACAGCATGTAGACAGACAAATAGACAGACAGAGGCAAGTAGACAAGTAGTTAGATATATAGATAGCTAAAACATCCCATTACGGATGACGCAGCTTAGCAAATGACACTGGACGTAGCTAAGACAACTTTCCACGCCCGCATCATCAATAGAATTGATCTAGAACACCAAGGACCGAGATCTGTGGAGATGCATGACCGCCTGCGTGATCGTGATGCTGATAAGTACAAAGTTCACACAACGTTTGAATCAAAATCCTATAGCACATATATCCCACATATCACATTTTACAGAACATATCGCTCTGCAGTTAGTAAACAGAAGGACAAAGTGGAAAGCAAGCAAACAGATGATAGCTAGCCTATGATACGGGGTGAAGATCAAGAGATGACAAACGGCCACAACTCCCAGCGTACAGGCAGGGCATAAGACTGCATGTGTTGAATAGTCATTGCCACGACCACTCGTTTAGGAGGTATACGTGCTTAATTAATTGATCGTTGATGTTAAATTAAGCCGCGTAACCTACAATATGTTTACAACAGGGGAGAAGGTGTCCCACAACTGCCAACAACAAACAAACAAGACACAAGCCTGCTATGGGTCTGTGAAGTCATAGGCCGGCGCACAATGTAGGCCTGAAAGTACGGAGGAATAGGTGGCCAGTGTTTGCCTCAGCAGGAATCGCGCCAGCGTAGCGGTCAGACACTCACCTGCCGTAACGGTGGTCTCATAAGGTAGATTTACAGGATATAAATCATAGGTTCACTACGTAAACGCAAACTGGAAGCAGTTCAGGCTACATTTGGCTCGAGATGGAAAATGTCAAGCTTTATCAACAACCATCAACCTAAAGTCATTGTTCGTGTAGCAGTACATAATGTAATAGATACTAAAACAACCACTACTACACTACACAAATTCATTAACTGGTACCTGTGCAGATTAGAAGGACTTAACTGGTATGTAATATTGATGGGACAAGATGGTATAGTCAATTTTTATTTTCGCATATCCTTTACAGGTCATCGCTGTCAACACCAGCATTTTACCGCTGTCGTTGATTTCTTGGCAAGATTACGCTCAGTTGTTTGCCATTGCTTTCTGAGCGACCAGCTCACTTATCCCGTAAGTTACAACCGCGGCGAGAACCGCTTCCAATTCTCGCTCGCTGCGTTACCCTACGTGGATACACGGGATTACGGAGAAAGTGGTATAGTCAATAGATGGACGGATTATATGGAAGAGCTGTATCATGATAGGTCATTGGCACTTTGCCGTCTTGACAGACGATAGTTTGGTACATTGTGCTTCAAAAAGGCATAATAACTACAACCCATGGCGGTAGCGAATGTTTGATAAGGCCAATTCGCGCTGTAAATGTTCCTCCACAGTGGGTGCATGTGAAAACATGGTCATTTCCACCATCATGCACCATCTTACGTCTCACACACTCGGTGTGTGCTTTATCTGCAATCATTTTCTTCGTTGTCTTTATTCCATTTCTGATATGTGCCCTCCATGCAACACGTTCAGCGGCGACTTGCTCCCAATGTGCATTATCAATGCCTTTATCAATCATGTCCCGCTTAAACACATCTTTGTATCGTAGTAGAGGCCGACCCTGAGATCTCCTACCCATCTGTAATTCACCAAAAAAGATGTCTTTTGGTATTCTACCATCATCCATCTCCCTAATGTGTCCTATGCATCTAAGTCTAAAACTTGATGATAGGAGTCCGGATGTAAATATTTAAAACAGTGGTGAGGGTCCACCAATACTTGCAGCGGAAGTTGAGGATGCACTACATCGCAGGAAGAAAGGAAAGGCACCAGGTCCATACAACATCACAGTAGAGGAAATTGAGGCTCTGTGTGATTTTAGAATCGAATTATTGACAAAATTTCTAAATGACATCTACACTAGTGGGTACATTCCTAGTGGTCTATTAAAATCCAGCTTTATAGCTTTGCCAAAGAAACCAGGCGCTTTAGCATGCGAAGAGCACAATAAGTCTTATGAGTCACATGACTTACGAGTCACGAGCCGTTATTCAGAATAATTATGAACAGAAAAAGAAACAAGATTAAACCAGAAATTAGTGATGAACAGTGTGGATTTGTGGAGGCCAAGGGCACACACAACGCTATATATATATATATATATATATATATATATATATATATATATATATATATATATGATCATTGGCACCTTGCCGTCTTGACAGACGATAGTTTGTGCTCTAAAAAGGCATAATAACTTTTAACTATGGCGGTAGCGAGTGTGACTGATAAGGCCAATCTGCGCTGTAAATGTCCGTTCACAGTGGGTGCATGTGAACACGTGGTCATTTCCACCATCATGCACCATCTTACGTCTCAAACGCTTGGTGTGTGACTTTTCTGCAATAATTTTCTCCTTTGACTTTATTCCATTTCTGATATTTGCCCTCCACGCAACACGTTCAGCGGCGACTTGCTCCCAATGTGCATTATCAATGCCTGTATCAATCATGTCCCGCTTACACACATCTTTGTATCGTAGTAGAGGCCGACCCTGAGATCTCTTACCCATCTGTAATTCACCAAAAAAGATATCCTTTGGTATTCTACCATCATCCATCCTCCTAAGATGTCCTATCCATCTAAGTCTACGAAGACTGAGCATGGAATAAACTGTCACACTACCTGATCTTTCCAATACTTCAGTATTTGTGATTTTGTCTTGCCACTTAATACCAAGAATTCTTCGCAGACACCGCATATGAAAGCTGTTTAAATTGTTCTCTTGGTGTGAGTAAGTTGTCCAGGTTTCACTGCCATAGAGAAGAGTACTAAGGACACAGGCTTGATAGACAAGGACTTTTGTTTTGGCAGTAAGCTTCCTGTTCTCCCAGACTCTTTTTCTTAACCTGTTCATTGTTGTTGCTGCCTTACCAATCCGGATGTTGATTTCCTGATCTAGGGATAATTTGCTATTTACCACTGATCCTAGATATGTAAAATGGTCTACTATCTCTAGTTCGGTGTCGTCAATAAAGATTGATGGTACCCCATGTGCACCTTGTGACATAATCTGTGTCTTCTTTTTGCTAATTGTTAAACCAAATTCAGAACAAGCATTGGAGAATGCAGATAGTAGACATTGCAATTCTTCCTCAGAGTGGGTCGTAACTGCAGCATCATCTGCAAAAAGCAACTCTCTGATCAGTACCCTCCTAATTTTGGTCTTAGCCTTCAATCTCTGAGCATTGTAGAGGCCGCCATCTGAGCGTGAGTGAATGTATATACCACCATCCTGATCACGAAATGCGTATTTCAGTAGAAGTGAAAAGTATATTCCAAAGAGGGTGGGAGCTAGTACACAACCTTGCTTAACTCCACTCTTGATTTCAAATTCTTCAGAAGTTGCACCATCAAACTTGATTATACCCTTCATGCCTGTGTGGAACGATTCCACAATGGACAGAAGAGTTGGTGGGCAGCCAATCTTCTTTAGTGCCTTGAACAGACCCTCACGACTGACCAAATCAAATGCCTTTGTGAGGTCGATGAAGGCAATAAACAGTGGTTGATTCTGTTCACGGCATTTTTCTTGCATTTGTCGCAATGAGAATATCATATCAGTGGTAGACCGGTTCTGTCGAAAGCCACACTGTGATTCGGGGTAGACTTGATCTCCTAGGACTTGAAGTCTGCGCAGAACAATTCTGGCAAATACTTTTCCAACAATACACAGAAGTGAGATACCCCTATAGTTGTTACAGTCGCTCCGATCACCCTTGTTCTTGTACAGCGTTATGATGTTTGAATCTTTGAAATCCTGTGGGACTTGTCCTTCACGCCAGCATAGCTCTATTAGCTGGTGGATCTGTAGAGTGAGTGTTTCTTGCCCACTCCTGATAACCTCTATTGGAATCCCATCCTTACCTGGAGCCTTGCCAGATGCAAGTTCATTTATAGCACACTTAACTTCTGTTATGGTGGGAAGTGTGTCCAGGTGGTCAAGAGTTGGTAGAGCCTCTATGGGATTTAGGGCATCATCCGCTAGTTTGGTCTCACTTGAGTAAAGCTCCAAATAGTGCTCTACCCATCTGTCCATCTGCTGTTTCTTATCAGTGATGACTTCTCCAGTCAAGGTTTTCAGCGGTGCACTTCTTTTGATCACTGGACCACAGGCTTTCTTTATTCCTTCATACATGCTTCTTATGTCTCCCTTATCACTTGCGATTTGAATGGACTCACATAACTTGATCCAATAATCATTTGCACACTGCATGGCAGCCTTTTGCACATCCTTCCTAGCTTGCCTTAGCTCACTCAGAGTGTTACGCGTTGGTCTTTCCTTGTTTCTTAAGAGAGCTTTCTTCTTCTTATCAATCAAGGGCTGCAGAGTCTCGCTGTTGGCCGCAAACCAGTCCTGCCTCTTATGATCCACAGTGCCGTAAACCCCTACGGCAGTTTTATAAAGAGTTTCCTTAATTTGACCCCACTTTTCATTTACTGTACAATTTTCTGGTGTATCAGTGAAAGCGTCTTCAAGTTGCTGTTGAAACTGAAAGCACTTTTCAGGATCATGAGTGTTAATAATATTAATCCTGGGGCTAGATTTGTGTTTAGCTGTGTAGATTCTCTTTGGTCTCAGTCTAACTCTTGCAACAACCAAAGAATGATCTGTATCACAGTCAGCACTGTGGTAACTACGAGTCAATGATATATGGTTCAGATGTTGTCTCCGTGTGATGATGAAGTCCAGCTGGTGCCAATGGCCGGATCTTGGATGTTTCCATGTGACCTTATGCATCTCTTTTGTTTTAAAAAAAGAGTTTGTAATACATAGGTCATTACTGGTGCAATGCTCCAGCAGCCTTTGCCCATTTTCATTCATGCGACCGATGTTGTATTTTCCAAGGGACACTGGCCATGAACTCGAGTCCTTGCCCACACGAGCATTGAAATCACCGAGCATATAAATGTAGTCAGATTTTGGAACTGCCTTGATCACGGAGTCTAACTCCTCATAGAACAAATCCTTCACATCATCAGAGGAATCGAGTGTCGGTGCATATGCAGTAATAATGGTGGCAAACCCACAAGAGGTTGCCAAGCGCAGGGATAATAGTCTTTCATTTCCTCCTGCTGGAATTTCAATCATTCCCAGTAGCGAATTCTTCACTGCAAAGCCCACACCGTGTTGCCTTTTTTCTGCCTGCCCTCTACCCTTCCAGAAAAAGGTGTAGTTGTTTTCCCTGAGTGACCCTTCCTCAGCGAGGCGAGTCTCCTGCAGGCCAGCAATATCAATGTTAAGACGATTGAGTTCGGCATCAATCACAGCCGTTTTTCTCACATCGTCAATATTGGTCAAGTCAGTGGAAAATCCTGGACACATGGTTCTCACGTTCCAGGTTGCAAGCCGTAGCTTGAGGTTTCTATTTTTATTTTTGTTTGTACCTGGTGCATTGGTTTTACAGCCTGCGATTCAGATTTTGTCCTAGCCCCAAGCACCCATTGAAGCAGGCAGGCTGTGGCGGATCAGCACCCAATTGGCTGGGGGCTGCCCAGCTTGAGGCGGGCGGTAGCTGATCAGTGACACCTATAGGTGTCTCCCACCGTCAGAGGCAACGCGTGGCGCCCCATGTCTACGCCAACTGACAAGGACTTATAACCCGTAACAGTTGCCTCTCGCTTTGATTCCGAGACCAGTTAAGACCAGGGATGGAGTTATTGCCTCTCCATAGCACAAAGCCTGGGCTAAAATATAGAGATCATGTGTTGCCCATGCAGCATGATCCCTCTCTCGGCCTGCCTAGTTCACTCCAGAGGAAAGGTAACACCCCTACATCTGGAACAAGACAAGCTGCAGAAGCTGCCGGATCAGCAAAGCATTGCTCTAACTGTCCGCCTGTCGGAGCTTCGATCCTAGACCAGTCGCCAACCAAGGCTTAGGGCCTGGTCAGCCCTGCCATGACAATTTTGTCTTTAGCTTGCATTTCCTCGCACCAGGGTAAGGCTTGTACCCTCCCAATTGTGCTCTTCCGCCCGAAGCCGTTGGCACAATGTGGGGTGTCGGGTTTGGTAAGCGCCGCCCAACGTTCGGCGCTAACAGAAACCAGGTAGTACCGTCTACTGTTATACGGTAGCTCAGTCATATCTGACTAAGACCTGACTGATGTGTTCATGAGTACACCACTGTGACCCACAGGTGTTCATGAGTACACCACTTTAAACCATTTAAAGAGAATACCAGAGTAGCATAACCATACCTCAAACATCAAATGGGAATGACTATGAATTCTAAACATTCACTGAATTACCTATCTTATGTGAGTTTACCATCCCAGAGACCTTACTACTGGAGGTTCATTACTGGACTTAGTTTCTCATCAATAAGATATAAAATATGAGTTTTTAAAAAAAAAATCTCATACCTAACAACCAACTACCTGATGCATCTGCCAGAATCAAGATATTACCTGTGAACAGTTTTGTACCAAAAAAAAACCTATATTTATCTGAGCCATTATGGGTTGATATAACACTTGGCTCAGCTCATACTAATGAGTGATTAGGCCTGTTACTAACACTATAACATTCTGAAGTGACTTGGTTTACCTGCGAGAGGTTTTCCCTGAATTCATGTACCCACAATAATACACCAATTGTGATGTTTACCATGAGTTTTAAATTCACGGACTACTCCACTACTAGGTGAAGTCCGTACCGGGCGGGACCACACATGTGGGATGTGGATTTTAATTCCTGAGAATGGTTCGTTAAAATGTCTAGGGGGTTTTATTGATTCTCTGTCACTGGTAAGAATGCAGGGTGATCCGGGATATTTACCACAAATCCCAGGAGGAAAGAGTTCCATCCTTGAAACAATGGCATCTGTGTGTAGGTTTCCCTTCCCACTTCATCACCCTTTAAATTAACTATAGATGCTAGAAGGATATTGATTGCTCACAACATATAAACAACCACTTGTTGGACACCACATTTACTTGATGTACACAACACTTTTGGACACACAATTCAGGTATTAACTCAAGGTCTGCAGTTACATATATATATAGGTGTAATAAACACTATGCATTTTCAGACAGGCATGGGAATGATATGCAGTATTACAACATAGTACCCAGTGACCCCAGAAAAAAACAATATATATATATATATATATATATATATATATATAAATTAGGATCTCCGTCTGTCTGTCTGTATGTATGTATGTATGTATGTCCTTTATACGTTCGCGAACGGCCCATCCGATTGAGATGAAATTTTCTACACGCCTTCCTTTCATTCCAACGCTGCCAACTGTCGTATTTTTTTTTTTTCTTCTTCCTCCTCCTCCCTCCTCCCATTCCCAAAATACGTACGTAAATATATGATGATGATGATGAAAGAATCCCCGAACCAAAACGCTAGGGAAAGGGAAGAAAATGACGTGACTACACAGAATCGTCACACGGCAATCATCATCATCATCAAGTGCCGTGCCGGCTGGCGTAGGCGTTCAACTCTGCTGCTGATATATATGCCTTCATGCCACGGCAATATCAATAACAATTCATCTTTTTATGTGTAAGGAAGTTATCTACAGTCGTGTAGAAGGGAAGAACAATCAATGGAAGGACCGAAATCACAGAACCTAGACGAGTATGAATTCGGAATGGCGAACTCCCTCCTCCTCTCTTCTCCTCCTGCCTCTACGTCCTCCCCTCCTCCTGCCTCTACCTCCTCCCTCCACCATCCTCCTCTTCCTCCTCCCTCTACCTCCTCCCCCTCCTCCCTCTCCCTCCTCCCTCCTCCTTCTCCCTCTTCCTTCTCCCTCTTCCTCTCCCCTGTAACAAGCGACGTGGAGGGTCCCAAGTAACTATGTAACAATATTTCAATATTATTCTGTAGCGCTGGCTGGGATAGGTCTTTGCTTGCCAACCCTCCTCCGTTCCCTGGACTCACTGTCACTCTCTCTTTCGACCTCGGGACCTAATCTCTAAGGTGTATTTCTGGCTGACGCATAAATGACATGGCAATCGTCAGAAAACTTGAAAGTAATTTTATTAACCTAATCAAGAACAGCAAAGGAAAACATTAAGGCAGTTAAAACAGATAGTTCTACACAGACAAAACCGGGACACAGAATTCAGTTCAGACACAGAGCATCAAGGCTTTACATCATAGACCAAGCTGTAGTCAAGGTCCGTTCTGTCCACATATCGCTCACCAAATGATAAGTCCTCCTTGCTTTCCCTCCCGGTTCGTTTGGCCAACAACGGTTCTCCGTGGAACCAGATTAATGTTCGTGGGAAAATGTCCTGTGATCCCTGGTCACAATGCTAAGGGAAAGTTCTTACAAAAAAGAAATAGTTCCTGAGCGGGAATTGAGTAGGTATCCTTCACTGTCTCAGACAAGGATGGGTGGGTCTGATATTTAGGTGGGGTTCAGTCCAGAATACAAAAGGACTCGATCCTAGCGTATCGAGATGACTGGTGATGTGTCAGTACAGCTGATGGTCATTCTTTCAAGGTCAGCAGTGGCTCTATCTCGTAGAGATCACACCCTTAGACCTGGCATGGCCCAAAACTTGACATGGCATCGTCCTAAACATACTTTCTGCGTAGAGCCCTGTCGAGACCTTCAGCTCTGTTCCTACTTCCAAAAGAAGGACCCTGGAAAGGACAAACATTTGTGAGAGTCTCCAGCCTAAACTTCTGGTACAGCCGACATGGAGACTCCTAATGGTCTCAGCACATCAGTTGCCATAACAAAATATATACATAATAATACTAATCAAGAGCCCTGATTGAATTGGCCCGACCTGACAAGAGGTCCTGGATTGGCAGCGTCTTTCCTAGACTAGGCCTTCAGCTTGACGAGGTCTTGTCGTTTGACCCTAGGAACCTTTTGCATATAAGACTCACTCTCCACACTCATACCAAGCCTTTATTATTATTGGGCACATTCATGTCCATGCTTCCCTCTCACTTGCAAACCCGGCCTTTCTCACGACAAAGCTCTTGTGATGTTGTGTGGGTACATTTCTGTATGTAAAGAAGTGTCGTTCCCTATTCCCAACAAGAATAAGAAAGAAGATACCACCCCCTCCGGCCGCCGCTCTCGACTGAGCTGTCGCCCCAATGCACCGGCAGTGCCCTGCACAAGCCATAAGTGTAGATGAGTTCAGGTTCTCTCAGTGAGATAGAGAAGTCCATTATCTTCCCGACATCATCCTATCGAGTAAAAGACGAAAGAGATAGCACTGTGGATAGCCTCTTCCGGCTCAAGAAGATAGATCATAGATTGGTGGACCCCATCCCCAAGGAGCCCTTCCCTCCTTCCGGCATACCGTAGCTATCCAATGATTATATTCTACAGAAAGATGACAGTATGCCCAGTTCAAGCCGTAGAAAGAAAGATAGCAACAGCTCATCTGCCGCCAAGAACAAATGAAATCCTCTGGGGAGATATATTGTTCAGATTCACTCCCCCGGCTATGCCAAGAACAAGACGCCTAGTTAGATTGGCCAACGGTCAACCAACTCTTCATATGTTATGATTGGCTATTGGCCAATTCATCTTCCCCGTCGAGACAAAATACATTTATAGGTCCAGGTCTGGCTGGACTACCCACAACCCAATTATTACCTTTCTAACTGCATCAGTAGTAGGTTGCACCTCTGTCTTAATCTTTAAATCAACTTGACATGCTGCAACTACCAAACGCTATGTGCTGGAACGGCCATGAATTGCACCAGAACTTGCACTGGTGCTCATTTGGTGTAGGGGACCCTATCGGGTTTTCCCCGAAGAAAGATATATTTCTAATAATTCTATTAAGAAGATCGTGTTGTTAAAGTATCTTCCATGGGGATTGAGCGAACAAGAGAACTGAGGGTTCCCGAAAGCTGTTTCCCTCTATTTCCCCAAATTTATAGAAGGCATGAGGACATGAGCCACTGGCGTTTCGCCACATCCCCTCCTCCATCCTCCTCCCTCCTACTCCCTCCGCCTCCTCCCTCCTCCTCCCTCTACCTCCTCCCTCCTCCTCCCTCTACCTCCTCCCTCCACCCTCCTCCTCTTCCTCCTCCCCCTCCTCCCTCTCCCTCCTCCTTCTCCCCTCCCTTCTCCCTCCTCCTCCCTCTCCTCCTCCCTTCTCCTCATCTCTCCTACTCCCTTCTCCTCCTCCCTCCTCCTCCTCCTCTCTCCTCCTCCCTCCTCTCTCCTCCTCCCTCCTCCCTTTTCCTCCCTCTACCTCCTCCCTCCTCCTCCCTCCTCCTCCTTCCTTCACATCCCTCTTCCTCCACCTCCCTCCTCATCATTCCTCCTCCTCCCCCTCCTCCTCCTCCCTCCTCCTTCTACCTCTTCCTCCCTCCTCCTTCTCCCTCCACCTCCTCCCTCCTCCTCCTCTATCCTCCTCCTCCCTCCTCCTCCCTCTCCCTCCTCCCTCCTCCTCCTCCCCCACCAGCGTTCTCCTCCTCCCTCCTCCCTCCTCCTCCTTCTCGCTCCTCCTCCCCCTCCCTCCTCCCCCTCCTCCCTCTTCCTCCTCCTCCTCCTTCACCCTCCTCCCTCCTCCTCCTTCACCCTCCTCCCTCCTCCCTCCTCCTCCTCCCTCCTCCTCCTCCCTCCTCCTCCCTCCTCCTCCCTCTTCCTCCTCATCCCTCCTCCTCCCTCCTCCTCCCTCCTCCTTCTCCCTTTTCCCCCCTCCTTCTCTTAATCCCTCCTCCTCTCCCCTCCTCCCTCCTATTCCTCCCTACTCCTCCTCCTCCCTCCTCCTCCTCTCTCCGCCTATCTCTTCCTCCCTCCTCCTCCTCCCTCCCCCACTCTCTTCCTCCTCCCTCCTTCTCCCTCTTCCTCCTCCTCCCTCCTCCTACCTCCTCGCCCTCCTCTTCCTTCCTCCTTCGCCCTCTTCCTCCCTTCTCCTCCCTTCTCCTCCTCCCCCTCCTACCCCTCCCTCCTCCTCCTCATCCCTCCTCCCCCTCCTCCTTCTTCCTCCCTCCTCCTCCCCCTCCTCCCCCTCCTCCCCCTCCTCCTTCCTCCTCCTCCCTCTCCTCCTCATCCCTCCTCCTCCATTCTCCTCCTCCCTCCTCCCTCTACCTCCTCCTCCCTTCACATTCCTCCTCCTCCCTCTTCCTCCTCCTCTCTCCTCCTCATCCTTCCTCCTCCCTCCTCCTCTCTCCTCCTCCTCTCTCCTCCTCCCTCCTCCCCCTCCCTCTACCTCCTCCCTCCTCCTCCCTTCACATTCCTCCTCCTCCCTCTTCCTCCTCCTCCCCCTCCTCCTCCCATCATCCTCTTCCCTCCTTCTCCTCCCTCCTCCTTCTCCCTCTTCCTCCTCCCTCTTCCTCCCTCTTCCTTCTCCCTCCGCCTCCTCCCTCCTCCCACTCTCTCCTCCTCCTCCCTCCTCCTCCCTTTCCCTTCTCCTCCCTCTCCTCCTCCTCCCTCCTCCTCCTGCGTTCTCCTCCTCCCTCCTTCTCCCTCCTCCTCCCTCTTCCTCCTCCCTTCTCCTTCTCCTCCCTCCTCCTTCTCCCTCTTCCTCCTCCCTCTTCCTCCCTCTTCCTGCTCCCTCCGCCTCCTCCCTCCTCCTACTCTCTCCCCCTCCTCCCTCTCCCTCCCCCTCCCTCTCCTCCTCCTCCTCCCTCCTCCTCCTGCGTTCTCCTCCTCCCTCCTTCTCCCTCTTCCTCCTCCCTCCTCCTCCCCCTCCTCCTCCACCCTACTCCTCCCTCCTCTTCCTAATCCCTCCTCCTCCCTCCTATTCCTCCCTATTCCTCCCTATTCCTCCTGTCTCCTGTCTCCTCCTCCCTCCTCTTCCCTCCTCCACCTCCCTCTTCCTCCTCCCTCCTCCATTTACCCAAGACAGACAGACAGACAGATAGTCGGGAACGGGATCTTATATGACTACTTATATGATTTAAATGAGATGCTCTCCACCATGGGCTGGGCCGGGTCAGACAGACAAACAGACAGATAGATAGACAGACAGACAGACAGTGGGGACCGGGAACTTATATGACTACTTATATGAATTAAATTAGATGCTCCCCACCAGGAGTTGGGCGATGCCGGGCCGAGTCAGACAGACAGACAGATAGATAGTCGGGAACGGGAACTTATATGACTACTTATATGAATTAAATGAGATGCTCCCCACCAGGGTCTGGGCGAAGCCGGGCCGGGTCAGCTAGTGTATATATATATATATATATATATATATATATATATATATATATATATATATATATATATATATATATATATATATGTGTGTGTGTGTGTGTGTGTGTGTGTGTGTATGTATATATATATCGTGTGAGATAAGAGTGAGATGGCAAAACATGACCGCCCACGCTTACCGGCATGGCACATGATATATATATATATATATATATATATATATATATATATATATATATATATATTGTGTAGATGCACAGGCTCACAGATCTCACATGTAGATGCCAGGCCTTCTACATTGGTAGAACAGTGAGGCAGCTTAACAAACGAGTGTCAGAACACATACCTCAATGGGTCAACAAGATACAACACGCAGGGGATGCTGGCCTCGTGGGGCCGACACAACGGAAGCTCCCGGCGTCTTCAATTGGTAGGCACATTATCGAAAGCGGCCATGTGGTGGACAGAGACACTACCTTTCGCGTGTTGTTTAACACACAAAATACTCGCTTGTTAAAGTTTGCAGAAGCAATTATGATCAATCAACGTAAGCCAGAATTGTGTAAACAGAAAGACATGTTAATCAGCTTAAAATTACCGTGGTAGATAATTGACATTACTGTGCGAATATGTGTATATTTCAACTTGAAGGATTTATCTAGTTAATACGTAAGTTGTGTGATTTCTGCAGTATGTACCTGACGAGATGCGGCGAAATATGCCAGGCAATAAATCGTGCAATCTATTGTTTGTGTCTTCGTTATTCAAACTTACGTATTGCTGATGAAACCGTCTTGAGAGCAACAAGTCAGAACGATCTACAGGAAATGATAGATACAGTGGTTGTTGAAAGTGAAAAAACGGGCCTTAGTTTTAATAATAGAAAGACAGAAGTCATGGTGACATCAAAGAAACAGAATCTGCCTAAATGTGCAATTACAGTACAGGACGTTATTTTGGAGCTATTGCAGAAATTTATATATCTAGGCACAGGATAAAATCAGAATAGGACAAGCAAAAACTGCATTCTATCAAATGAAGAACGTTTTATGCAATATGTCACTGTCATTGAAAGTCAGAAAAAAGAGTTCTTGCGTGTTACTTAGAACCGGTTTTATCATAGGGCTGCGAGTTCTGGACAATTTGTAAACAGGCGAAAACATCCCGTTGGAAATGTAGTTGTGTAGAAGAATGCGGAACATTAATTGGACAGCCAAAAATAGCAATCAGGGCATTTTAAGGGAAGCTGAGTCGCAAAGACAACTTATCACAAATATCAGAAAGAGGCGTCATCGTTTTTTTGGGTCAAATTATGAGAAGACAAAAACTGGAACATGTTGT
This sequence comes from Cepaea nemoralis, assembly GCA_014155875.1. Lineage (NCBI taxonomy): Eukaryota > Metazoa > Mollusca > Gastropoda > Stylommatophora > Helicidae > Cepaea > Cepaea nemoralis. Next base: position 838,130 of record JACEFZ010018348.1, on the reverse strand, counting down.
GACAACCAGAAAGATTTGCGGAAAGAGAGATAGAGGAAGACAGCGTGAGAAAATTCGTGATAGTCTTGTGTCATGGCACGAAAGTGAGTGAACACCCGAATTGATTCATGACGTCGGAGATAGTAATTTGTGGAGAGAGATGATCGCCCAAGCCAGCCGGCAAGGCACTGGATGATGGTGACGAAAATGGTGTGTCAGAATTACCAATGTTAAGCTCGTGGAGAGAAATAAACAGAGTATCAGTGAATCAAGAGGTGCAGAAAAGTCGCTGGCGCTGTAGGATGCACATTGAGAAAACCTGATGGTAGTGTAACTAAACACTCCATTGTCTATAACTCACGGGACCAACAAAATAACGGGGGATCTAAAACACATGGGAATGGAGTTGGAGACCAAAATGAATAGTATGGGAAAGACATGTCAGGAGCTGAAAGAGATAGCAAATGATAGGACTGCTTGGCGCGTGTTGAGGGCTTGTGAGGGTTATCTGTTGGCTCCATTCAGTGTTGAGGGCTTGTGAGGGTTATCTGTTGGCTGCATTCAGTGTTGAGGGCTTGTGAGGGTTATCTGTTGGCTCCATTCAGGGTTGAGGGCCTGTGAGGGTTATCTGTTGGCTCCATTCAGTGTTGAGGGCCTGTGAGGGTTATCTGTTGGCTCCATTCAGGGTTGAGGGCCTGTGAGGGTTATCTGTTGGCTCCATTCAGGGTTGAGGGCCTGTGAGGGTTATCTGTTGGCTCCATTCAGGGTTGAGGGCATGTGAGGGTTATCTGTTGGCTCCATTCAGGGTTGAGGGCCTGTGAGGGTTATCTGTTGGCTCCATTCAGGGTTGAGGGCATGTAAGGGTTATCTTTTGGCTCCATTCAGGGTTGAGGGCCTGTGAGGGTTATCTGTTGGCTCCATTCAGTGTTGAGGGCCTGTGAGGGTTATCTGTTGGCTCCATTCAGTGTTGAGGGCCTGTAAGGGTTATCTGTTGGCTCCATTCAGGGTTGAGGACCTGTGAGGGTTATCTGTTGGCTCCATTCAGTGTTGAGGGCCTGTGAGGGTTATCTGTTGGCTCCATTCAGTGTTGAGGGCCTGTGAGGGTTATCTGTTGGCTCCATTCAGGGTTTTGGGCCTGTGAGGGTTATCTGTTGGCTCTATTCAGCATTGAGGGCCTGTGCTCCAATATGGGGTTTTGGGGTGGGGTGGGAGGGGGGAGATAAATGAAAGCAGAAGAGGAAGGGGGAAAAAAAGGAAGAAGAAGAAGAATGTCATTGTGTACTTGCGAGTTAATCCGATTTCTCTTACATCATGTCATGCGGGTTATCCCGTGGCGTCCATTAGAAGTGAATTGCTTCAATTTGTTCAACATGTCTTATATAAGGAGTTATGTTCTCAACTTGTAGCAAGTTCCTTGCCGAGCGTCGCTGCCATCAACGCCCGCTGATAAACTCTAGATCCCTCGCCAGTTCCCCTGCCTCATGCATTGTCATGTCTAGGGTTCTTTTGACTGATTCAATGCCGAAGGGTAATATATCGCCAAATGTGACCTCCCATTTGGACAGAAGGACGATATATCTGCATACTATGGTCATTGTGTTATTTGTTTTCTTTCGTGGTATCTTCCGCAATTACCAGGTGGAGAAGGCGGGGGAACCGATTGAGAATCGGTATGTGGAAAGAATGATATTGCGGGGGATCAGCATGTATTCTGGAAGAATCTCAGAACTGATAGGGAAGAAAATGAGAATTTTCAATCAGATAGCGGTAGGAACGATTAGTAGTAAGACTCTTCGCTGGCTGTTGAACGAGGGACGGAACGCGTAAGGGAATGTCCTGAGTGCGGTGATGTCGGTTCTTATCTCAACTCATCTCAACTTCCTCAGTGAATGCAAATGTACATTTAATGCTTATCCATTTGATTGTGCACGAAGGTTGATCCAAACCCACTTTTTGTTTGATACTCAGTCAGTTAATGTCCTGCCCACCGTCGTATTGGTCCTGCTTAGTCATCCAGCATCCATGGCTGTACTTGCTGAACTAATGTCATCTTTGATGTTGCCAAAGCATTTTAGTTCTGAGAACCATGTAGTGACGCAAAACCCCGGAGCATGTCCTCATTACAGACAATAGTGTGACTCTTCTCTGAAGTGTGACTGAATTGATAAGCAAGCGCGTTACTCTCAACGAGAATCTATTTTCGCAAATGCTTATACACACCCGCATCATGACATGTACATGTCACAGCCTGGAAGTCAATTATTGAGGCTTTTACCCCACTCTAACATCTATCATTGATCCAGGCTTATAGCTATCTTGGCACCGCATGCCCGGAGCTGTGATAGTTCACGCAGAAGTAGGCGTAGAGATAATTAAGTTTGATTCCCTAAGGGAATAATTGAAAGCCTTGCATGTGAGCTGTTTATATATGGTGGGAGATGTGATATTTTGAGGAAATAAGTTGTATTGACTGACAGTTGGGAAATAATTGATCTGTTTGATGGAACAGGTCTGTCAAAGCAGTTGCTGCGCCTGTTTCTATCTCACTGTCGTTTACGCCTGCCAGTGCTTATCTTCGCCAGTGTTACCGTTGCCCACACAGGAAGCAAAGAATAGTGCCATTATAACCTACCGTGCATGACTTTAGAGGCGAATAAGGGCGGTTAGTGAGGGAATGCAGCAGAAAACTTTATCTGCAAATTCCACCCAATCATGAAGAAGTGGTAAGAAAAGAAAAATAACTCATCCAACCAAGAATGTTTGAGGTTATTCTCCATCATTGGCACCTTGCCGTCTTGGCAGACGATAGTTTGTTACATTGTTTTAAAAAAAAGTCGCCTAAAAGTCGACAGGGTCGACTTCATTGCACCGGGTTTTATCCTATACGGCTCGGTCTCTTTCAGCAGTGCGGAAAGTGTCGCACAAAGCGCGAACTCCGTAGCTCCAGCGACGACCCCCAGGAATCTCCGAAAAAATGCACTCGTGAACCAAAGGACGCAGTCTGGAATCGAACCCACAACCTTCGGAGCCCGAGTCAAATCAAATCAAATCAAATCAAATCAACTTTATTAGGGTCACAAATTGGGCGCGCAGGCCCGTCTTACATTCGGCCCTTCCAATCACTCGTCTTTCGTTCATCAAGAGCATTATACATTTACATAGGAAAAAATAAACATTGTGCAATGAATGTTGTAAACATAAACAAGGCTAATTACAATGTTATGAAGCCCATCTCCCACCTACCCATACATCACTCCACCCACCCACACACCCCCATACATCACCCCACCCACCCACACAACACCCCCACCTACCCACACACACGCGCACCAAGGGACACATACACACCCCCACCTACCGACACACACGCACACCAAGGGACACATACATACCCCACCAACCGACCCATCCCCCTCCCGCACATCCCCCACCAACACACACTGCCCTCACCTGATCCCCCAACCAAAACACACTCGCCACCCACAAACATTCCCCCACAAACCCACACATCCCACGCCCATCCACATCCTACCCCACACATCCTCTCCCCACCCACTCCTCAAACCACCCATCCCCCAGCCACATCTCCATCGACAACATATTCCCCACCCACACACACACAATCCCCCACCAACCCACACATCGCACATCCACTCACACATCCCCAAACCATACACACACATCCCCACCAACTGACATGTCCCTACCCCACCCCCCCCCCCACACACACACATCTCCCTAACCACCCATACATCCCCAATCCACTCACACACACCCCACCACCCACACATACAACTTCCACCCACCCACACATGCCTTAACCTAATCCCTCACCACACAATCCCCCACCCACACATCATATACACCCCCTACCACGCACTATTCCCAACCCACGCACCACACACACACATATCCCTCACCATCACATCCCCACTTACACACCACACACATATCCCCCACCCAGATACCACACAATATTCCCACCCACACAGATACCCTTGCCCATCCACCCCACATACCCCCACTCACACACCACAAAAATCCCCCACCCACACACACATACCTCACCCACACAATATCACCAACCAACACACCACACACCTCTCCCCACCCACACACGCATTCCCTACCCGTCCACCAACACACACTCACGCATACATCCTCCACTACGCACCCACACACCCCCACCCACCCCAACCAAACATCTCTCGATCACAATACCCCTACTCCCACACACATCCTCCACCCACTCACACATCCCACCCCGACACATACAACTCCCTCACCCACCTACACATCCCTAAGCCACTCACACACCCCCACCCACACATTCCCCACCTACACACACACATCTCCCACCCACACTCCCCCACATACTTCCCCCAACCACCACAATCCCCTGCTCACCCACACATATATCCCACCCATACGCACATTCCCCGCACTCATCACACACATCCCCCACACCACACACTATCCTCCACCCATACCACCACAAACATACCCTCCACCCACACATCATTCACACATCCCCAACCAACACACCGCACACATATCTCAAACCCACACACCATACACTTCTCCCCACCCGCCCTTCCATCCCAAATCCACCCAACACAATCCCCTACCCACACAACCCCGCCTCCCACACATACTTCCTCAAACCATCCACACATCTCCACCCACATAAACACACATCCCCTGCATCCGTCCCATACACATATCCTCCACCCATACACACATCCCCCACACCCATTCCAACACCCCTACTTTCACCCCCACACATCCATCCACACATCCCACCAACACCCACAAATACCACTACCCACCAAACCGACACACCCCAACCCATCCAAATGCATACCCCCACCCACACCCCTTCCCCACCTACACATATCCCCACACTCACACACATCCTCCACATACACTCACACTTCCTCACATCTAGACACATACAAAATGTCTCACGTTAGTATTGAAATTAGTATGAACAAACTCCCACACTTTACTCACACACATACACTGACACTTGTCATGAGCAGTCTCATAAAAATGTTAAACATGGAGAAAAATGTGTACATAAAATGTATGTGACGTAAAAATAGCGATGCTCTCTCTCTCTCTCTCTCTCTCTCTCTCTCTCTCTCTCTCTCTCTCTCTCTCTCTCTCTCTCTCTCTCTCTCTCTCTCTCTCTCACACACACACACACACACACACACGCATTCACTCTCACTCTCACACATTCACTCTTCCGCTCATTCATTCACTCTCACGCATTCACTCTCACGCTCACTCATTCACTCTCCCGCTCACTCATTCACTTTCCCGTTCACTCATTCACTCTCCCGCTCACTCATTCACTCTCCCGCTCACTCATTCACTCTCCCGCTCACTCATTCACTCTCCCGCTCACTCATTCACTCTCACTCGTTCTGTCTCTCATTCACACTCACTGACTCACTCACTCAAACTACAGTAATGAACATGAGTTTATATTATGCATGATAAAATCAAATGGTATTTAACTGATAATATGACAGATGAGAATACACAAACAATGGATTCGCGTGTTACATAACATGCGTGTTACATGACATGCATCTGCTCAGCTCTCTCTCTCTCTCTCTCTCTCTCTCTCTCTCTCTCTCTCTCTCTCTCTCTCTGTATTCTTTCATATACACACACTCACACGCATGCGCGCGCTCACACACACACACACACACACACACTAACACATCAACTCTCCCACTGTCTCACTCTCTAACACACAATCCTTCACACACACACACACACTCACTCTCTCAATCACACTCTCTCACACATACACATACACATGAACGCATGCACATGAACGCATGCACGCACGCATACACTCCCTCACTCACTCTCACACATACACGTACGAATGCATGCACTGACACATTCCCCCACCATTTCTCGCTCAATCACTCTCTCCACACACACGCATGCACGTGCGCACACACGCATTCACTCTCTCCCTCTCACTGACACCCACTTTCTCTCTCTCTCTCTCTCTCTCTCTCTCTCTCTCTGTCTCTCTCTCTCTCTCTCTCTCTCTCTCTCTCTCTCTCTCTCTCTCTCTAGCTCCCACACGCACACACATATATAGTGAACAATTATAGTTAAACAATTATAATGAACAATTATACTCAACAATTATACCAGTAAATGAATTATGGTGGCATATAGTCGGTATGGATTAAGTATTGAAAGTGTTTTCGGTTAAATGTGTAGGGACTCATTGGAGTTTTCAGATCTGGAGGCAGATCATTCCATAAGTGAGCACCAGAATAGGCGAAACATGTTTTGTATAGGTCCAATCTAGGCTTTGAGACATGTACCAAATTTAGGCGCTTGCTGTTCATTGCATTAGATTGAATCAGCGGCAGAAGATACTCTGGGGTATTTTGAGATATAATTTTATTCACTAATTTGACTTTGTTGAAAAGGAAGCGCTTTTGTAGTGGTAGAAGTCTTAGATGACTGTACAAATTATTACTTTCTACGTGCTTTATGTCAGAAACCAGACGAATAGCGCGGTTTTGTAGAGAACATAGTCGTTTTAAATTAGATTTAGGGCAACCATCCCAAACTGTGGAACAGTAATCGAGATGTGATTGGATATAGCATGTATAGAATATTTTTCGTGTGCTTTCGTCCAGGAAGTGCTGAATTTTAGCAAGTTGGTAAACTTTTTGTGCTATTTTCTTGGTAAGAGCGTGAACATGAGAGCTCCAGTTCAAATGGCTGTCTATTAAAAGCCCTAGTGTTTTATGTTCAGTCACATTAACTATAGGTAACGTGCCCATGCGGAGTTCGAGCGGTGATCCAGTTATGGCTAGTGTCTGTAGTTTTTGTCTGGTCGTTATTAGCATGGATTTGGTTTTGTCGATGTTAATTTGCATGCGGTTTTCATTGCTCCATCTAGTAAGATTATCAAGTTCCTTTTGTAAAGAATTCTCTAATTCACTACGGTTTTCTTGACTAGTATATATAGTACAGTCGTCTGCGAATAGATCACAAGTTGTATTGATATATAAAGGAAGATCATTAATATAAACTGCAAAAAGCAGCGGACCTAGTATTGAGCCCTGAGGCACACCAATATTAAGCTGTGTGGGTCTTGATAGACAGTTGTTGAAGGACACGACTTGTTGCCTGTCGGATAGAAATGACGTAATTATGTTCACCATGTTGGTGCTTGTCTTCATTTGCTTTAGTTTTCTAATTAAAATATCGTGATCTACCATATCAAAAGCTTTTTTAAAGTCTACAAACACCGCTCCACAAATTCTACCGTTGTTGATGTTTAAGTGCCAGTTATCGGTCATTTTTGTTAGAGCACTATGGCAAGAATATTTAGGTCGAAACCCAGATTGACTGTTAATTATTAGATCATTGTTAATTAAATGGTGTAACGTTATTTTATGAATGTGTTTTTCTAGTGGTTTTGATAGCGACGATAGTAAGGAAATAGGTCTATAATTACCCAAGACGCTATTATCGATTGAGCCATTTTTAATAAGCGGAAACACTTTAGCAATTTTAAATGCAGATGGAAAGTAGTTTTTGGCCAGGCATTGGTTATATATGAACGTTAAGGACTCGCTAATGACTGGTGCAGCACAACGAAGAATTCTATTACTGATACCATCTAGGCCGTGTGAGTTTGTTGATTTGAGGTTCAAGAGATATTTATAAACGTCTGCAACAGACATTAAAGGAATCTCAGCGGGAATATTTCTGGCGCACTTCTCCTCACAGAATGATGCCAGTGAACTTAAATTACACGATGAGTCTGGTATTGAAGACTTTAGATTCTCTATTTCTGATTGAAAGAACCAACTGAATTCATCGCATGTTATAGAATTTGGTATTGCTGATTCTGTAGGGCGTTTCTTATTGGTTAGCAAGTTAATGGCCTTCCATATATTTGTACTGTTTGAATTATCTACAATCAAATTTTTAAAATGATCTTTTTTTATCCTACGAATTTCATATTTAACTTTATTCCTTAGTCTGCGGTAATTGATGAAGTCTTTATTTTTGTGTGCTGTATCTCGCTCTCTCATGATTTCCAGCACTTCTCTAGTGACCCATGGGGATTTATGTTGATTTTTGACTCGAACTTCTTTGATTGGCACGTGTTTATCGAACACATTGTAGACTGTCTTCGTCCAGAAAGCTAATGCATCGTCCGGGTCAGGAAGTTGGTAAACGTGATCAAGGGCTGCTTTTCTTAAGTCTTGCAAAAATAAATCTTGGTTGAATGCTTTGTAATTCCTAAATTTGATAGTTACATGTTTATGTTTAAGAGGTTTGAACCCAATTCTTGACCATGTACAACATACCGGGTAGTGGTCACTAACTGTACACACAGGAACAGAACATTCAATAATATTATCTGGACAAGTAACATATATATGATCAATTATAGTTGAGGATGTGTCAGTAACCCTTGTGGGACGGTTTATTAGTTGTTTGAAATTGTAAGAAAGAATGATATCGTCCCATGTCTGGTTGGATTTACTAATATCTATGTTGAAGTCACCTAGTATCATAACTTCTCTACCTGCTGTAAACACTCTATCCATCATTGTAGTGAAGCAGTCATACCAACCGTACCCGGCACAAGGATTCCTATATAGGTATCCAATGAGAAACGGCTGTTGGCTGGCTGGCTTCACCTCTAACCAAACACATTCTATCTCTACTGTCTCGAGATCACTTCTACGGGACCAGTTGAGAGAATTGGAAATGTATACAGCAATACCTGTCTCTAATTTTTGATTTGCATCTTTCCGAATTACTTTAAACCCCTTAAGTGAGATTTCGGAGTCGGTTATTTTGTCGTTAAGACGACTTTCTGTGATTCCAAACACATGGAACTGTTTGGACAGTATTACCGAGAGCTCAGGTAATTTGTTGAGCAGATGAAAGATGCTGAGATGGCCTATATATAGACCATTTTTGCTGAGCCACTGATCGTGATTAGCGAACATTACAAACTAAAAGGAAGATGTCGCTTGTGGTATACAAATTGCAGGGATTTTGAAACTTTATTTAGAAATAGTTAAGGCTGTTAGAGGGGCAGGAAAATGTCTTTGCTGGAGTGATATCATGAATGCTTGGTGCAGGGCTGCAGGATTGTATCGCATTAGCTGCTGAAGTTGACGGTTCCACTCATAGGGTTGTAGATTACCGTCCAGCGAGGGATTGCTATGAGTGTCACTGGAAGTGCCTACATTGGAAGCAGGCATCGACGGTACAGCACCATTGTTTAACGGTGTCCCCTTTGACATCATAGAGGGAGACTGTTTTACGGGCAAGGTAGGAAACAAAGTATCATATTTAGCAACATTTGGATTGGAGCTTGGGTTGCTATTCACAACATTGTGTTCCTGGGGTACAGGCAAGGGTGGTGTGGGAAGAGAAGGAGTGTTTTCTGAACACAGTGAGATGGCCGTTGCCGGAGGTGAAGTTCGGTTTACTCCTGTAACTGGTGCTGGTTGTTGTGCACGTTCGGGATATTTTATGTTCTTCGCTAGGAAGCTACTTCCTAGCTTGGAACAATGTATTTGATCCCTGTATAGTTTTTTCTTAGGAGCTCCGGACGGTGACGTAAAGTAAGGGGTGTTATTTATGAAATTCATGCTATTATTTTTACAGAATTTGTATAACGTTAGATTAGCAACATCAGACGGCAAGTCAGACGGCTTGACTACTTCGCCACGGAGACTCCTTTTGTTACATTGTGCTTCAAAAAGGCATAATAACTATAACCCATGGCGGTAGCGAATGTGACTGATCAGACCAGTTCGCGCTGCATGTGAACACATGGTCATTTTCACCATAACGCACCTTCTTACGTCTCACACGCTCAGTTTGTACCTTTCTGCAATTATTTCATCCTTTGTACTGTCTTTAGGCTCTTCTCCTATAAGAGGTATAATGCAGTGTGAAGAGAGCCGCAAAGACTTCTTCTTCTTCTTCTTCTTCTTCTTCTTCTTCTTCTTCTTCTTCTTCTTCTTCTTCTTCTTCTTCTTCTTCTTCTTCTTCTTCTTCTGCTGCTGCTGCTGCTGCTGCTGCTGCTTCCTCCTCCTCCCTCCTCCTCCTCCTCCTCCCCCTCCTCCTTCTCGTCCTCCTCCTCCTCCGCCGCCGCCTCACCTCCTCCTCCTCCTCCTCCTCATCTTCCTCCTCCTTCACGTCCTCCTCCTTCACTTCCTCCTCTTTCTCTGTATATATTCAGACATCGACCTGAATACATGTGAAGAAAACAGTCATTTTGAGCTTGTTGACATCGCCATAGAGTAATAACCTCATGTGTTCTGTATGTGTTGGACACTCACGCAGCAAATGTTTAGACGTTAGTTTAATAGTTCCACAAGTACATTAATCATTATCTCCGATATTTAGTTTATTAAATAATTGGTATCTCAATATATTGTGACCCGTACTGAGTCTGAAAATTGTAACATTTTCTTTTCGTTTGAGTTTTAAAATTAATCATCTTTCTGGTTGTCTCCCGCTTGGTTCTCTAATTACATCTTAGAAACCTCTTATCATTGATTATTTCTATATCAGACTGAGGCAGTTTTTCACCGTCGATTGCCAGTGTGTGAGCTTCTTCATATCGCGGTGTGATGTTGCTGTGTGAGGGGTCCATTGTCTCAACCTCTGGCACGGACATCTACACTCTTGACTTTAGTGCTTCAAATTGAACTGACGACATAGTTTAGCTTTCTGACATTGTTCGTGAAGTGCTGCTCTTAGGTCTACTAACTCTGCAATGCTTCCGCCTTTTCTATCGAGTACGATATGTTACGTGATAAACATGCTTGCAGATCTCCAGATTTATGGGAAATACCCTAGACATGTTAAGAACGTGCATTATAAACAAGCTGCCATAAAGTTGACAATGAGGTATGTCGGCACCAGCCAGGCAAAAGATTTGTGCCACAGTGATGTGTAAACGTCTCTAGACCGTTTTCTCTGTATAGTGAAAATAGTATGAGAAATGTATTAGATATGAGAGGAATGGCCTTTGCAAGACATACCATTGATAATATAAGATAGGAAGATGATACAGTATTCATTGTGTACAGTGAACATGATCTGCAACATTTAGTAGATGCTATTATTGTATTATTATTTTGCAAGATAAATAACATACTGACCAAAAAAAAGATATCAATTGAAACGAGAAAAATAGTGTTGAAGTGCTACATAGAATCTGTACTTTTGTATGGATTTGAAGCGTGGACAATAAGCAAACAAGCTGAAAAACATCTGATGTCTGTGGAAATGTGATTTCTGAGGAGAATGCAAAGAATACCATGGACAGACAGAAAAACCAACGAACACGTCCTTCAAGAAACAAATGAAGAGCTAAACTGATTAGAGACATTAGACGTAGACAGTCAAAATTTTTGGGGCATTTTATGAGAAGAAATGAATTGGAGAACTTAGTGACAACTGGCAAGATCGAAGGGAACAGACCAAGGGGAAGACCGAGAGGTACATACCTTGATGGCTTGACCACGTGGCATGGTCGAGACAGGAACACGGAGTTGATCCACGACTCTGGTGATCGAGCGAAATGGCAAAACATGACCGCCCACGCTTATCAGCATGGCACATGATGGATGGATTATTGTACACAGTGATCAACTAAGGTTAGAATTGAATTGTAAGATAGCAGAGATTATGGTCGTCTCCAAAAAGAAAGAAATACCACAATGTAACATCAGAGCGTCTCCCTTGCCTAGGAGTTGGCGACTTTCCCCGTAATCCCGTTTATCCACGTGAGCAAACGCAGCTGCGCGAGAATTGGTAGCTGTTCTCGCCGCACCCGTTACGTACTGGATATGTGAGTTGGCCGCTCAGAAAGCAATGGCAAACTACTGAGCGTAATCTTGCCAAGAAATCAACAACAGTGGTAGAATGCTGGTGTTGACAGCGATGTCCTGTTATAGGATATGCGGAAAGGGGGGGGGGGGCATCCGAGAAAATGGGACAATTCTGAAACGGGTGAATCTGTACAGCTATCTCGGAACAGTCATTCCATCTTATAAACAATGCTGACATTGATGATGAATACCCACTGGACCTCTGGATCCGAGTCTACACAGATGGGTCAGCACAAAATGCTGTTCGAAATGGAGGAGCGGGAGTGTACATAGAATACCCAAATAATACTAGAGACACGGCCAGACTTCCAACAGGAAAGTACTGCCATAACTATGATGCTGAAATTGAGGCAATCAAGATAGCCACAGAGAAATTACAAAATACCAGCCATGGTACACAACCTGCAGTGATATTGACAGATGCAAAATCCGTAATAGAGGCGCTCCTGTCTGGGAAATTGCCAGTTCTGAGGACACTACTTTCTTAGCAGTCAGCGTAAGATCACCATACAGTGGATACCATCCCACTGTGGAGTCCCCGGAAACGACAGAGCTGATCGATTGGCTAAGGAAGGAGCAAAAGAAGAACAACCTGATGTACCTATTACATACCACCAAAAGAAAAGAATGATCAAATCAGTCAGAAGGCCACCAAACCTTACTCAAGACGACTACCACGTTATGGACAGACCAGAACAGGTCATTATTCTGCGCCTCAGAACAGGACACAATAGATTACGCAACCACTTGTATACAAAATTCAAGATTGGTGACTCAGCCATGTGCACATGTGGTTTGGCGTCGCAGACAGCAGAGCACATACTCCAGGATTGCCCAAACTACAACATATCCAGGCGAACCTTCTGGCCTAGAGAGACAACAGTGGAAGATAACTCTATGGACCGTTGAATGAACTAAAAAAGACTGTTAGATTCATACAAGAGACAACATTGCAGTTATAAACATAGTTCAGGCGAACGAAAGAAGAAGAAGAAGAATAAACAATGCTTTGTAGAGATTAAAACAAGAACCCGATGACTAAAGATGGGACACATACTCAGCCATAAAAAGCTGCTAATTACAGTGAGAAAAAGAGTGTTGAAGTGCTATATAGAATTCACACTGTTGTATACACGTGAAATTTGGACAATAAACAGACAAGATGAGACTCTAAAAGCAGTGAAATGTATTTTCGAAAGAAAATGCAAAGAATACCATGGACGGACAGAAAAAGACGAATTATAAAGTCCTGCGAAAAACAAATGAAAACTATAAATTGATTAGAGGATTTGCTTGGGTAATGTACTGCTGTGTAGTTTATCATTATGTTTCATCTTTCTGTTTCACTCAGTGTTATGTTTCTCAATACCAGGAATGTTTGTGACAGGTAAGACATTGTTGTTTCCAAGCTTGGAACCTCTTTTTTATTGGGCTTGGCTGTTGATATGTTAAATATAGGATCTTTCTTAAACATTTTATCCCAACAAAATCTGCATAGTTGTTTCGCCCAAGTCTTTCAATTTCAGTGCGGTTAAACCTCTGATACATGGGTGGGTCGGTAGTGTTTTGAATTGTTCAGCTTATTTCTGGACTCGGGTGTCTCCATCTTGCATTGGTTGGAGGTATGCGATCTTTTCAACACTAGCTTAGTGATCCATATTTTGTTCACAATCTATGGACATCATCTCATTGACGTATTGGCATACAGTAGGTGCCTGACTGTTCTTGAGTTGGGTAGAGTAAGGGAATTGGTCATCACACATCTTATTACCATGGTCTGGTTCTCTTATTACCATGGTCTGGTTCGCTCTCTCTCTCTCTCTCTCTCTCTCTCTCTCTCTCTCTCTCTCTCTCTCTCTCCCTCTCTCTCTCTCTCTCTCTCTCTTTCTTTCTCTCTCTCTCTCTCTCTCTCGGTACTGGGCACGTGGTGCAAGCCGCATGTTTGTAGAAACCCATCGGCCTTGATGACTAATGAGGCCAGTATCATATCGACCGCCTTTACTTCCCACATCATTTGCTGATATCCATGTTATTTGGGGTCGACCTTCGAGCCCAGATCAATTCTACCAAAAAAGCCGCATCGATGAGTATTCGAGCACGTGAACACTAACCGGCATGCAAGAGTGCTGGTGTAAGTAACCGACCTTTGTCACACATCGAGGCGCAGTGGCTATATGTTGCTAGTCCCAGTGTTTTATAGACCAATCGGTGGCACTCGATAGATCAGGTGGTCAATATATACAGCAGCCATCTTTACTTCCCACAACATTTCATGGGACCCAGTATAGGCTGGTCCGGCATGGGAACCCAGGTCAGTTTAACACACAGTCCTCGTCTCCATGGCGATTCGAACACTAGACTACCGGGCCAGCGTACAAGTGGGTCACCATGGAGGGGGGTAGAGAAACGAAGGGAAGGAGACAGCCAGGAAACAGTGTAATATGATCCACCGACAGAGAGATGGTGTGGGACTGACTACACCGCAGGACAGAATTCAGCCAACGTGCAACTAATTATGACTGCACAACGAGAGGGACAGACTTGACATGTGTAGCTGTAAGCCTATATTCTGTGTCGCGCGCGCGCGCGTGTGTGTGTACACACACACACACACACACACACACACACACATATATATATATATATATATATATATATATATATATATATATATATATATATATATATATATATATATATATCCTAAAGCAATGGCTACTGAGCGTAATCTTGCCTACTACATCAACAGCAGATGAAAAATGTTGATGTTCACTGCAACGTCCTGTAAGGGGTATGCAAAAAAATAATCCTATTTACATCACATTGCAGTCAACACTGCCACATAGCTAGTGCCAAAGCACACCACACAGAGAGTATAGAAGGAAAATCCCGAAATGAACACGATGTTTAATGAGCCACCAGTTCCTTATCGTGAGTCAATTCTATGATATTTCCCATGGCACGGCAGCAAAGACAGGAGGACTTACGATATGGCAAACACCATCATTTTTCAGCTGCTGTTGATGTCTTGGCAAGTTTTACGTTCAGTAGTTTGCCATTGCTTTCTAAACGACCGGCTCACATACCTTCCGTAAGAAACCAATGCGACGCGATCCGCTGCCGAATCGCGCGCAGCTGTGTTTCGTACGTGGGTATACGGGATTACGAACAGCGTCCTTAAACCTTTCGCCAGGGAGACGGCCTATATTCCGTTAGGAGTCTTGAAAGTATACAAAGGAGAAGAACAAGAGGAAGATGAAGAAGAAAAAGCAAACACAGCCAATGTTTCGTGTATCGTTCATATAAGAGAGAGAGAGAGAGAGAGAGAGAGAGAGAGAGAGAGAGAGAGAGAGAGAGACAGACAGACAGACAGACAGACAGACAGACAGACAGACAGACACACACACACACACACACGCGCGCGCACGCACGCACACAGAGAGAGAGAGAGAGAGAGAGAGAGAGAGAGCGTGAGCGTGCGTCTACGTCCACTATCCTCAAGTTGTATTTGTCAGATACAGCATTTGTTATGAACAGGAAACATGTTGCAGAAATTGCTGCACGTTGAAAGAAAAGAAGTGTCCCACCCGAGATGTTTGTTTTACCGAAATTATAATAACAGGAATTACGCGAGCAAGGGGGTGGGGTGGAACGGGGGAATGTGAGTAATGAATCAGATTAGGCGTGCCTAATGCGCGAATTATCTTTTGTTTTTTAAGTCGCAGAGACGGGGGAAAAAAAGCCACGGGGAAAATTGAGAAAAGTCGTGCCTTGGATGATAAATGAAGGGAAAGATGAGTGGAAATGATAACGTTCGTGTGACAATTTTCAGCAATATTTGACATGAACTGTATTTAATATCTGATCATTTCACAAGTCTCTCCTCTCTCTCTCTCTCTCTCTCTCTCTCTCTCTCTCTCTCTCTCTCTCTCTCTCTCTCTCTCTCTCTACTGTCTCTCACACTCTCTCTCACTCTCTCTCTCTCTTTCTCACTCTCTCTCTCTCTGTATCTCTCTCTTTCTTTCTATCCTCTCTCTCTCCTCTTTCTCTCTCTCCTCTCTCTCTCTGTATCTCTCTCTATTTTTGTCTCTCCTCACTCCCCTCTCTCTCTATCTGTCTCTCTCTCTCTCCTATCTCTCCTCTCTCTCACTGTCTGTCTCCGTATCTCTCTGTCTGTTTTCCCTGTCTCTCATTTCTGTTTCAGCCGACTCTGTGTTGAAGGGGTTACGGACGCAGTTCATTAACCTGCTTACAGCGTTCGAAACACAGCTGCGCGCCATTTGGTAGCAGACCGCCTCGCATTGGTTTTTATAAAATAGTATGATTGCCACTTTCTCTCTCACTTGCCACCAATTAATGGTGAAAAGCTTACCGACAATTCTAACCTATATAAACGTCTCCGGTTACTGCCACTCCACAAGCGCCTGCTTTTTAATAAGACCAAACTAATTCACAAAATCCTATTTCAAAATGCTCCAAGCTACCTTTGGCCATTGTTTAAATATAACGCTAGACATAGCGAACGACTAAATATACTTCATGTCCCTAAACCTAGGATAGACTTATATAAAACAAGCTTAGCATACTCTGCCGCTCAGTTGTGGAACAATCTTCCACAAGAAATCAAAGACACCACCAATCATGATTCATACATTCGCAACCTGTTTGAACACTACCTTAGTACAGACTACATGCCCCCATAACAAATAACACAAAAAAGACAATAATGGTAACTTATCTCAAACGACAACTAGCCAAAAAACATTCCCTTATGTATGGCACGTTACACCCTCCTTAGGTATTTATAATGCCCATGTTAAACACTGCCTCAGTGAGTCATTTGTTATTGATTATTTTTCATGCGTTTTAATGTTCTTTTGTTGTCAAAAGTTGCTTCATAAGTGATGTTGAATGAAAGAATGTATGAGAGGAAATAGAGAAGAAGGGCAGAATGTCAGACGGGCCTGCGTGCCCAATTCTTAACCCTTTGAAAATAAAGACTTATTATTATTATTATTATTATTATTATCTCTCTCTCTCTCTCTCTCTCTCTCTCTCTCTCTCTCTCTCTCTCTCGCTCCTCCTCTCTCCCTAACTCCCCCTCTCTCACTAGCTCTCTCTCCCTCTCTATCCCGTGTCTGTCTCTTCATGTTTACTAACCCCCATTTCCATTTCTCTCTCCTTGTCTTTCTTTGTGCCTCTCTCTGTGTGTGTTTGTCTCTCGGTGTCTCTCTCTGTCACTCTCGGTGTATGTCTCCGTGTATCTCTGTGTTTCTGTGTCTGTGTGTCTCTCTCCCTGTATGTCTGTGTGTGTGTGTCCTTTATGTCTCTCTGTGTGTCTCTTTCTGTCTCTCTCTGTGTCTCCGTGTCTCTCTGTGTCTGTCTCTGCGCGTGTCTCTCTTTGTCTCTATTTTGTGTGTGTGTGTATGTGTGTCTCTCTCTCTCTCTCTATATCTGTGTGTGTGTGTCCTTTATGTCTCTCTGTGTGTCTCTTTCTGTCTCTCTCTGTGTCTCCGTGTCTCTCTGTGTCTGTCTCTGCGCGTGTCTCTCTTTGTCTCTATTTTGTGTGTGTGTGTATGTGTGTGTCTCTCTCTCTCTCTCTCTCTCTCTATCTCTTTGTGTGTGGACCCCTCTCTCTGTCACTGTCTGTATATCTCGCTCTGTCTCTCTCACTTGTGTTTCACTAACCTCTTTTGCCTGGTGCTCTATTGATCTCATCTCATCTATGTTTCTACATATGTCCCCATCTCTCATTACTCTATTGATATCATCTCATCTATGCTTCTACATCTGTCCCCATCTCTCATTACTCTATTGATCTCATCTCATCTATGTTTCTACATATGTCCCCATCTCTCATTGCTCTATTGATCTCATCTCATCTATGTTTCTGCATATGTCCCCATCTCTCATTACTCTATTGATCTCATCTCATCTATGTTTCTACATATGTCCCCATTTCTCATTGCTCTATTGATCCCATCGTTGTTTATTTTCCACCCCCCCCCTCCCCAACCCCACTTCTGTCCCTGTCTGCCTCTCCATCTTAGCGCCTGTCTACTCGATATGAAGATTCTAAAAGATGCCAGGGAACTATGAAGTTCATGTGGTAATTAGGGGCAGTATTTTCCATCAGTTGTATATGTATGACTAAGATTCTGCATCTTTCTCTCTCTAAACTGTCTATTCCCTCTATCAGCCTACTTGCATGTCAACATAAAATACAAGTTAAATGACGAATGGAAACCATAGTACCTAACAACAATAGCATTTGTATATTGCGAAGTGTATGCTTCCTTCTTACTCTCTGTGTGTCGCTGGCTATCTGGCTAAATGTCTGTCTGTATGCCTATCCATATGTCTGTCTGTCCGTCTCTATGCACATGTATTATTATACGTAGACGAGGATTGTAAACAGAATACCTATTGACTGTAGTTAACTAAAGGTATTGAATAGTTTCTCCTTCAACTCTGTCTGCCTGTCTGTCTGTCTGTCTGTCTGTCTGCCTGTCTGTCTGTCTGTCTGTCTGTCTGTCTGTCTGTCTGTCTGTCTGTCTGTCTGTCTGTCTGTCTTTGTTTCTTTGTTTCTTTGTTTCTTTCTTTATTTGTGGGTGTATGTTTCTCTCTCTCTCTCTCTCTCTCTCTCTCTCTCTCTCTCTCTCTCTCTCTCTCTCTCTCTCTCTCTGTGTCTCTCTCTCTGTCTCTCTCTCCCTCCCCCCTTCTCTCTCGCTAGTTTATAGACACATTATAAACTAAGGAACGGTATTTTGGGATAACTGTCCACCCGATAAATAGCAGCTTCCTATAATCTGTATGTTCCAACATCGTCTCCTTCATTTGTTGGCATAGCTGCATCGGTCACTTAGCTCTGGGTGTTATATTATACATCATGTTCACAGGCGATCACGCACCCTCCACAATCATATATTCCGAAAGAGTGCTGTTCGTGCGTCGTACGAAATCGCTCTTCAGTTGGCTAGTAAAAAGAAGCCGTTCACCAATGCAGCAAATACTATTAGCAGCATTTGTTAACTGTAGTAGTAGTACCAGCACCAATAGTAGTAGTAGTAGTAGTAGTAGTAGTAGTAGTAGTAGTAGTAGTAGTAGTAGAAGTAGTGGTGGTGGTGGTGGTGGTGATGGTGATGGTGACTGCGTCAACATCTGTTAATAGTACGAGTAGCAACAGCAGAAGTAGCAGCAGTAGTTCTAATAATAATAGGAGAAGTTAGTAGTATTACTTGTACTAGCATTATTATTATTATTATTATTATTATTATTATTATTATTATTATTATTATTATTTAGAACTTTCTATACGTCAGGTGTGTGATCTAAAGACCATCAATCGTGAAAGAGAGTGGGTTGAAGTCCGGAAGACATGACGGACTGGCAACAATGTAATCATTACACTGGGTCGTGAGTGCAGAGAATGGGCAACGGGCCGCACTGAGTTTGAAGTGCAACAGCTGATCCAGAGCAACACACATCAAGGTGACATAGTCATCTACACCGATGGGTCAGTGGTGAGAAACAGACGTAGTGGTTGGGGCTTTATTGCAAAGGCTAATGGAGGAGTCTTGAAAAAGGAGAGTCTTCAGCATGAGAATGGAGGTAGAGGCAGTAACAGCGGCATTCCGGTGGCTAGAGGAGACTACTGCAACACAAGTTGTATTCATTACCGATTCAAAGAGCAGGCATAGTAAGGTGGAGAAAGGAATATTTCGTGTGGAATGGCTCTCGTCGCGTATTGTGAGAATTGTATGGATATTTTGCCCTGGCCATACGGGGGAATGAACAGACTGACAGGCTAGCAGGAAATGCACTTCTTGGTGGTAGTTTGCCTATGGACAAGGGGGAGGTGGTCGTGCGCTTGTGGGACAAAGTGGAGAAAGCGGAGGAACAGATTGAGAACCTATATGTGGAAGGAATGATATTTCGGGGGATCGGCAGGGGTTCTGGAAGAATCTCAAAACTGAGAGTGAAGACCACTAGAACTTTTAATCAGATAGCGGTGGGAACGATTAGTAGTATGACTCTTCGCTGGCTATTGAACGAGGGGACGGAACACGTATGGGAATGTCCTGAGTGCAGTGATGTCGGTTCTTAACTCAACTCAACTCAACTTATTATTATTATTATTATTATTATTATTAGTAGTAGTAGTAGTAGTAGTAGTAGTAGTAGTAGTAGTAGTAGTAGTAGTAGTAGTAGTAGTAGTAGTAGTAGTAGTAGTAGAAGCAGCAGTAGAAATTGTAGTAGAAGCAGTAATAGTTGCAGTGGCATTGACATTTGTAGCAGCAACAATATTAGTTGTATAGTACAGTTGCAGCTGCAGTAGTCGTGGTTGTGGTGGCGATAAAGTGCGTTGAGATTTGTCTCTGTACCAATTATTAACTTACATTCTCGGATCTTCACTAAAATTACTCTTGCCCTAGACCTAGACTGTCATCAATTGATTTTTCTAATTTCAAAACAGGGTTTTGTTAATGTCAACGACCTAGGGTTGGGTCCGGGAGTTTGTAGGGCAAGTCCTTGTCTAGCCACGACAAATTCTGTCTTCGAGGACAGAAAACAGAGAGCAGGTGATGCTTGCAGCCAGGGGCCTTGTAAACTTTGTCAACTTCTACAGGGGACTTAACAATTACACATACGAGAGCGCGCGCGCACGCACGTACCCCCGTCCGCCGCCTCAGTGTGTTTGTGCGTGCGTGCGTCCAACAGGCAAGTGAAATACACTGTTACGTGGAATTCCTGGTTGGTTTGATGTCCCACTCACCTGGAAGTGTTTCCTACAAGCCCAGCCTGTTTCCCACTTCTCCATATCCCCGGTTAATCCATGCCACCCCTCACATGCAACTCTTCCAGATCTGGCCCAGGTTGTTCAGACTGAATATCAAAGTCAGTAACAATACTCACATGGCACACGCTTTTACAAGAGTGGCAAATGTCAAGGCCTTCTCGCACACCAGGTCTTGGATTTATTAAGTCAGTTCAACGATGCTGGCACATCATGGGCATATACTGTCGTATAGGTGTGGATTAATGTGGTATTTCTTTATTTTTCTTCTTCTTCTTCTTCTTCTTCTTCTTCTTCTTCTTCTTCTTCTTCTTCTTCTTCTTCTTCTTCTTCTTCTTTTTCACTTTCTTTCTTTCTTTCTTTCTTTCTTTCTTTATCTTCTTCTTTTTCTTCCTCATCCAGCTCTTCTCCCTCTTGTTCTTTCCCTTCCTCTTCTACCTCATCCTCCTCCTTTTCTTTCCTCTCCCCTTGCTCCCCTCCACCCTCCACTTCTTCTTCTTCTTCTTCTTCTTCTTCTTCTTCTTCTTCTTCTTCTTCTTCTTCTTCTTCTTCTTCTAGTCAATGTCGTGTAACATTCGTCGTTTGTTTGTCCAGTCTCCTATCGGAAGTATAGCCAGTCATTTCCCATATAGGTGTGTGTTTCTCCACACCAGGATGTGAAACTCCAGCAGCTTCTCACGATGCCTTTCCCCATTGCTAGTCCCCCTTCAACTGACCATGTGTCAGGATGCAGTCGAACGTTTACACCGTTCCCTATAAAGAGGTGGAGTGACGGTTTTTTTCATGGCCACACTTCCTTCGTAAAGTTATCTCTGGCTCTAGTTGTGCGAGGCTTGCTACAGTTATTTCCAACATTTAAAAACAAACACCCCCCCCCCCCACCCCTCTTACCCCCTGACACTTGTTTACCCGGGAGGAATGTGGAATCAACAAGCACATCTTCAACTTTATTCTCTGTTGGGATTATTGACTGACTTCTGTCTACACTCCTCCCTTCTGTCTTCCCTTCCATATATCTATTTCTTTCACTCTCTCTCTCTCTCTTTCATAACATAGCCTGACAACAGTTCCTTTCAACGATAAATAAAAGATTTATTAATAAAAACTATGTCTGGTGTATGTATTGAATGTGTATCTGTAGTTGGTAGTGTCTGCTAAGGTGACTGCAAGATAGGGCTTTTAGATTGTTAGTCTTCGTAATATTCTCCGGCATATTCAAAAGGCCAAAACATCAAACATCAAACACAGAATTAGAACGTTCTCACCCGGTATGATCCGTTCAGCTTGAGTCTTGACTTAATCCAATTCTTGAAAAAAACATTCTCTGTTGGGATTATTGACTGACTTCTGTCTACACTCCTCCCTTCTGTCTTCCCTTCCATATATCTATTTCTTTCTCTCTCTCTCTCTCTCTCTCTCTCTCTCTCTCTCTCTCTCTCTCTCTCTCTCTCTCTCTCTCTCTCTCTCTCTCTCTCTCTCTCTCTCTCTTTCATAACATACCCTGACAACAGTTCCTTTCAACGATAAATAAAAGATTTATTAATAAAAACTATGTCTGGTGTATGTATTGAATGTGTATCTGTAGTTGGTAGTGTCTGCTAAGGTGACTGCAAGATAGGGCTTTTAGATTGTTAGTCTTCGTAATCTTCTCCGGCATATTCAAAAGGCCAAAACATCAAACATCAAACACAGAATTAGAACTTTCTCACCCGGTATGATCCGTTCAGTTTGAGTCTTGACTTAATCCAATTCTTGAAAAAAAAAAAACAATTGTTCACCACAGTAACACCGTACAGTAATGTGATCACGGTAAGTCCTTTCCGTAGACAGAGTTTTCAGTTTTATGTTGTTATAATCCATCAGTGAAAACACCTCACACCTGTCCACAGTTATTTAACCGTTTTCTGAATATAGGTACACTGGGCTAGGGTTCTTCCCTGTTTCGTTTAGGTGAGTACTCAATGACAATGTTTTATCCTATTTTCTATGCTTGAATAAAGTTCCTTCTCTAAGGTTCACCAAAACCTGTTTTTTTTTGACATTCGTTAAGTCACCCACTTTGCATTTGCTATAGTGACATACTTTCACTGCACCTGTGAAGTGCCTGATTAATTTAAAAGGTCTTTCCTATATTATCAACACTGCTTTCTCTGTACAAGAGATGTACTGGTTTATCTTCTTTGATAGGTCAGGCTGTGTAGTAGAACCTGGGTAATAAACATTAAATCAGGTGATTTAAGTCTGCCTCATATCCCTGTCTATGTGATTGTCTTTCTCCAGCCGTAATGAAACAGCCTCCGAAAGAATACTCTGACATAAACAGCAGAATTCACTAAAGTATAAACTATTCACTAAATAGAAAGCAATAGTAAACCCTACGCACAACCACATATTTCCCTATGCTAATATTACTCTACTATTAGTGTTACCTTATATATATGCACTTATGTTCCTGGAATCGAAATACACTAGCGAATAACACACTAATATCCCCTCTTCTTTAAACCATTAGGGACGTGTCTTTCTTTCCCCCCTCAGGAGCATATCTCATTCAGCCCAGTTTGGAACACACACTAACTAGCAATCCCAGTTGCTACTTATTTATAACGTGTCCAATCCCCCGGTGATTGTTTGATCTACAATCAAATTTGCCGTATCCTGCTCGTCAAACAGCGGAGAAATCACATAGTGGTTAGTTGTTCGTGTCCTCCGTTGTTACACTGTTCCCTGAGTTTCCCCGTACGCGAATACTTCAAAGCAACCTCACTCGTTGATCGTTTTCTCCGGTCGTGTGTCCCCAGCGCGATCGTCCCGTTTCTCCGTGTCCGTCAGATCGTCAAGCAATGAACTTTACGAACACCTGTATCCTATTTTCATATCTGTGTCGGTCAATGATCTTTTATTCGTCCTCCTCTCAGAATGAAGTACACGATTGTTAACCCTTCTCCTTCCTTGTATTTTAATATGTAAGTTATCAAGGAATCATTAAACTGCAGTTTTTCCGTGACATAGGCCCCCTCTTAAGAGAGTTGACCGCGTCGACTCTTCATCCTTGTAGTTTTGATTCCTATGATCCTCCACTTTATTCCTCTTCCTCTGGAGTTGGATGTCTAGATAAGAAATCCGCTCCTACATTCTCCTTACCAGGGATGTATTCCACTGTGAAGTCCTGTTGCAGCAACAACGTCCATCACATCCACCGTGCGTTGAGCTTCTGCGAAGTAGCTATTAACATCACGTGTTGATGATATGATTGGATCCTCACCTGGATCAACACCTCATCCAGTAGGCGACCTCATATGCACCCTACCATACTACTCATGACTGAAACTAGTGTTGGCTCATCGCTCCTGTACGTTCAGTCGACCTCCTTTCCACTGGCGTAAGCGATGGCTCACAATACAGACGGATCGTCCCATCCTGATTGTAACACTGCTTCCATGTCCTCTTGGTTTCCCCCAGCTTTGCCTCTGGGGATGTTCCACCTCGTCCTCGTTGGACCGAGTCGTCTTTCCCAAATCTCCTGGACTTTTGCTTCCAGGACCATCTTGGGCGATATTGTATCTGGTCAGCCAATCTTCGGTTGGAGTCCCGGGTATTTCTCGCCTTTCCCGACGTTACCCGCCCCTTCTGAACTTGGTTACCGGTGAAACTTTCACTCTTGTCCTTTCCCTGACGTGTGATTTCCCTCCTCCTTTCGTTGGGTAAATCTGACCTATCACGTAATGTCCCATAGGCCCTCCTATGTTGTACTGGCGATCTCTGGTCTTCGCCTGGACTGGTAACCTTTGTCCCAATGGCTGCCATCACCATAAAGTGCGAAGCTTTGCTCCCGGATCTCTCCTCATATTTCCTAATGAGATGCCTAGGGAGATTTTTCTGCTCTTCCCCGATCCGGATTTTGTAGATGTTCTTGGACACCACCTTTTCCACAGGATAAGGTCCTTTCCATCCTACTTGTAGTATATTGGTCTCTGCTGGACTCCACACTTCCACTTTGTCTTCCACTTTAAGAGCTATTTTACTCTTCGTCCGCTTGTTGGGTGGTGCGTTCTGGCACTCCGAACAAGATTTCAACCACCGGCGTACATCTCCGGTCATTCCTGGCCAGCAATAATGGCCGGAAATTTGCTGCAAGGTCTCTCTGACACCCATATGTCGATTCTCTCCTATGATGTGTCAACTCTGAAGAATGTGAGGACGGTGGGTCTCTGGAACCACCCACTGCTCGTGCAGGTTATCTCCCCTCCCAGCTCTCCGATAGAGTAGTCGATTCTTCAGAAAGTACTGTCCCCGTTCTGGTGGCTCAGCACTTCTTTGCAGCTTCCTGTAGCAAGGACGCAACGTAGTATCCTTCCTCTGGGCAGTATGCACTTCTCCTATCCCTGAGTTGTCACATCGTGTCTCTGCCTCTTTTTCCTTCCCTTGAAATCCACTGGCAACTGCTCCCTTGTGGGCTGGCTGTTTGGGCATCCCCAAAAAGACATATTTCGTGCCAATGATCATGGGAAATAAGGAGTCAGATAATACAGCAGCTGGAATAATGCCCGTGACTTACCTGGATTTAATCTCCACCTTGGCGATTGGCAGCGTCATGGTAACAGCACTCCTCATTGCCGGCTGTATTTCTATGGTCTCCCCCGTAAGTTGGTCTGGGCGTACCAAGCTGGCGTCTATCACAGCTTCCCCATCCAAACCTGTATCGTAGAGACAAGCAACCTGTTGGCCATTTACTTCAATCAGTTCAACCACAGGTGGTCTCTCTTGGTCCTGAGTGTCTTTCATCTCCTTGACCGTTTTCTTGCCTTCCTCTTGTGATTCCTCGAGGTTGGTTATGCAATTGGCGTCTTCTGCCTTGCATCTGCAGTCCACAGTATTATGTGTTGTCGACTGGCAGTGAGTGCACCATGTTCCCTTCCTAGGTTTCCGTGTGTCCTTTTTGTTCCTAGCTCCTTCGCGGACCCCAGCCTTGTCTGTGATCACCGTCGTAGGAATCACTTTGCATGCTGCGAAGTAAGAACTTTTAAGTTTTGATCTGCAGTCCTTCGTGTTATGAGAGGGCCCTTTGCAGAATGAACACCACTTCTCAGACCACTGTCGTTTCGCTGGAGAATTCGAGGTGTTCTGGTTTCCTTCCTTCACCTTCTCTGAACTCTCCATTGACGCCTTTATATAAGGTTCCACTTTTTCTCCTTCCCAGTTTTTAGGTTTCTTTTTCTCTTGTTTCTCCTGACCTTTGGTTTGTATACTGAGTTCCGCAGCCTCCCCATGTACCTCTACGAATCGTTCCGCCAGCTTATTCACAACATCAATCCGTTCTGCCCCTTGTTCTCCCAAGAAGGTTCTGAGAGGTTTCGACATTTGCTTTCGCATCTGGTCGACCACCATCATCTCTTCGAGACTCTCATAATCCCTCTTGAATTCTGCCAAGTCCATCCATTTCTGGAGATAGGATTTCAGCCTCAGACTGTAGGTGGCGAATAGTTCTCCCGGCTCTCGTCTAGACGATCTAAACTTCTTCCGATACGTTTGTGCTGTGACTTCATAATGTTTCATCAAAGCGGCTTTCAATTCCTCATACTGATTTTCATGTCCTGGTGGTAGGCGTGTGTAGACCTCGTAGCCCGAACCACGTAAGGCCTGGGATAATTTAAGAGCCCATCTGCTCCTATCCAGTCCCATAGCGACTGCCATGGCCTCGAACCGATCCAAAAACTGGTATATCTTCTCTTTACTTTCATCAAAGACCGCCAAGGGAAACTTCATGGCATGGTAACCCTGTCCAATCATGTGGGTTGCCCCAGGTGAAGATGAACTTCCTTCTGCTGCATCTATTTCACCCTTAGTTTGTGTCTTGAGTTCTAACTCTTTCAAGCGGTATTCATGTTCCATTTCTTGTCTCCTGGCAGTCTGTTCCATTTCCAGTTTCTTTGTCTCCTGGTCCCTGTCCATTCGCTTGGCCTCCTGTTCCATTTCCAGTCGCTTGGTTCCTGTTCCATTTCCAGTCGCTTGGTTTCCTGTTCCATTTCTAGTCGCTTGGTCTCCACCTCTATTCTTCTCAATTCCAACTCGGCCTTCCGATCTTCTCGTTCCGCTTGACGAATCTCTCGCTCTCTTTCCTGTATGTAATCAGTTAGTTCCGAACCAGCTAAACCAATTGCCTCCCCGTTGGCCCTCAGTTCTGCTGTAGTTACTTTAGGAGTTGCCATAGTTAAGAATGTAAGTCAGCCGGCTTAGTAAAGACACCTAAAGCAGTAAGAAGTACTCACTATAAACAGATAATCTACCTAGAACCTATATCCTTTATCTATGTCTATCTAATATTATAATGTCTACAACACCACACAGTACATCACAACCACTCTCTCATCCACAAGAGGAGAATTGGAATAAGACTTATGTAGACGTGTGACCGTGTGACTAGGTATGTAATGTGTCTTACCACCTATCCACATTCACCCTGTCTGGAACTTTCTCACTGTAAAGTCACCAGCATTAATGAAATGTTTCTACCATAAATGTAATGGCACCATATATCCAATGGACGTCCTTCCATTAAAAGTCATCAATGTATACTTATATTTATTCCAATCAGTATGTCTCAACATGCAGGTACTCCGCTATGCCTGTACCAATATGCAGGTACCCCTCTATGCATATGCCCTGTTATGCCTCCAGGTCATATGGGTATTATGTAAGTACCCCGCTCGCTCCACCAATTATGTCACTTGTTTACCCGGGAGGAATGTGGAATCAACAAGCACATCTTCAACTTTATTCTCTGTTGGGATTATTGACTGACTTCTGTCTACACTCCTCCCTTCTGTCTTCCCTTCCATATATCTATTTCTTTCACTCTCTCTCTCTCTCTCTCTCTCTCTCTCTCTCTCTCTCTCTCTCTCTCTTTCATAACATACCCTGACAACAGTTCCTTTCAACGATAAATAAAAGATTTATTAATAAAAACTATGTCTGGTGTATGTATTGAATGTGTATCTGTAGTTGGTAGTGTCTGCTAAGGTGACTGCAAGATAGGGCTTTTAGATTGTTAGTCTTCGTAATCTTCTCCGGCATATTCAAAAGGCCAAAACATCAAACATCAAACACAGAATTAGAACATTCTCACCCGGTATGATCCGTTCAGCTTGAGTCTTGACTTAATCCAATTCTTGAAAAAACAAACAATTGTTCACCACAGTAACACTGTACAGTAATGTGATCACGGTAAGTCCTTTCCGTAGAGTTTTCAGTTTTATGTTGTTATAATCCATCAGTGAAAACACCTCACACCTGTCCACAGTTATTTAACCGTTTTCTGAATATAGGTACACTGGGCTAGGGTTCTTCCCTGTTTCGTTTAGGTGAGTACTCAATGACAATGTTTTATCCTATTTTCTATGCTTGAATAAAGTTCCTTCTCTAAGGTTCACCAAAACCTGTTTTTTTTTTGACATTCGTTAAGTCACCCACTTTGCATTTGCTATAGTGACATACTTTCACTGCACCTGTGAAGTGCCTGATTAATTTAAAAGGTCTTTCCTGTATTATCAACACTGCTTTCTCTGTACAAGAGATGTACTGGTTTATCTTCTTTGATAGGTCAGGCTGTGTAGTAGAACCTGGGTAATAAACATTAAATCAGGTGATTTAAGTCTGCCTCATATCCCTGTCTATGTGATTGTCTTTCTCCAGCCGTAATGAAACAGCCTCCGAAAGAATACTCTGACATAAACAGCAGAATTCACTAAAGTATAAACTATTCACTAAATAGAAAGCAATAGTAAACCCTACGCACAACCACATATTTCCCTATGCTAATATTACTCTACTATTAGTGTTACCTTATATATATGCACTTATGTTCCTGGAATCGAAATACACTAGCGAATAACACACTAATATCCCCTCTTCTTTAAACCATTAGGGACGTGTCTTTCTTCCCCCCCCCCCCCCAGGAGCATATCTCATTCAGCCCAGTTTGGAACACACACTAACTAGCAATCCCAGTTGCTACTTATTTATAACGTGTCCAATCCCCCGGTGATTGTTTAATCTACAATCAAATTTGCCGTATCCTGTCCGTCAAACAGCGGAGAAATCACGTAGTGGTTAGTTGTTCGTGTCCTCCGTTGTTACGCTGTTCCCTGAGTTTCCGGTGATTGTTTAATCTACAATCAAATTTGCCGTATCCTGTCCGTCAAACAGCGGAGAAATCACGTAGTGGTTAGTTGTTCGTGTCCTCCGTTGTTACGCTGTTCCATGAGTTTCCCCGTACGCGAATACTTCAAAGCAACCTCACTCGTTGATCGTTTTCTCCGGTCGTGTGTCCCCAGCGCGATCGTCCCGTTTCTCCGTGTCCGTCAGATCGTCAAGCAATGAACTTTACGAACACCTGTATCCTATTTTCATATCTGTGTCGGTCAATGATCTTTTATTCGTCCTCCTCTCAGAATGAAGTACACGATTGTTAACCCTTCTCCTTCCTTGTATTTTAATATGTAAGTTATCAAGGAATCATTAAACTGCAGTTCTTTCCGTGACATAGGGCCACATATTTACCTAAACGTTTATAAACATAAAGATTCAACCGTCTGCGACAAGAGTTAAAGTGGTAATAAAAAGACGCACTGACCTACAGACTCAGCAATGAAGATTTTCTGTTTGGGTGGGGGACCCAAACAGAAAATCTTCATTGCTGAGTCTGTAGGTCAGTGCGTCTTTTTATTACCACTTTAACTCTTGTCGCAGACGGTTGAATCTTTATGTTTATAAACGTTTAGGTAAATATGTGTTCAAATAGCGACAGTATGATAAAGAAAGTATTATAGTAGCAATGACAGTCAAATGGGTGGTCTTAGGGGCTTCTGTGATTGCAAACTTCAGTATTCCAGTTCAGTATTCTTGTGTGTGTATGTGTGTGGTTTGTTTCCTCTCTTGTGGATAAATACTTTTGTTGACACGTCGGCTTGTATCCGTGTGTTCTTCCCTTCAGCCAGCTTCCAAGTGATATGTTGTGTTCACGTGAATGACTGTAATTAATGTCACAACGGGGTGGCTCAGATCGAGGCAAGACTATGTCAAGTGTTGAAATAATCAATACAGTTCTTCTCTACATAATCACGGAACTGTGTTGTTGGCAGGAACTAACCATAGATGTGTGCATTGTTCTCTCGGAGACAGCTATCAGTGGCTAAGCACAGTAGGCGATAGTAATGGACTGTGTATGTTAATCCTTGGTACCATCCATTATTACTGCCATCACGGGCTTCTATGAAGTCAATATCTAAATCTGGTGCATTATCTATGGCCCTATGGATGATCACTTGTGGTGATACTCTCCGTTGAGCGTATTGGTGGGGTTAAGTGTTGCATCTTGAATCAAAATGTGCTGCCCAGACTTCGTGGACTTCTGTGTTTGCATAACTCACCTTTGATGGTCTATCCACAGTTCATAAATAAACACACATGTATTGTTAGACGCTCATACAGGTAGAAAAAAAGTAGAGATTAGAGGACACACTAGACAACATACAAATTGAAAGCTGTAGTTTCCGACCGGGATTCGAACCTGTCACCTCCAAATGACGACAGCTCTTCGCTGCAGAAACAAGTGTACTTCGATGCATGACCAACACACGTGCATATTAATCCAGCAGATTCTTTGTATTATCTCTGGTTCTATAACCCGACCTTCTTATGTTGTAGACAGAAGGCAGTAACTGGATGCCTTGATCCCCACAAGATGTTTATGTATTTCTTGTCTCTATATAAATTCCTTGCTATTTCTAACGTATCATTTCTAATTCGGCCATTTATAGTGATGCCGACAACTTCTTTTTCAGCACTTCGTGTCGCATGCTGGCAGTGCATAAATATCAGATATCTTCAAATATCATCATACTTGTGGCCCATGCGGGCCGTGCATAAATATCAAATATCTTCAAATATCATCATACTTATGTCCCATGCGGGCCGCGCAAACGATCTTGATCCTGCACAACTGTTAGCTCTGTGTGATCATAAGATCCACAGTGTCATTCTGTGAGCACATCTCCGACTTGCACGACATGCTTTAAGATTAGGGTTGTCTCCCTTCTTCAATACAGAACTCTACATATTCTGTTTTATGTTGCCTAGACATTGTTAACGTGAGCAATCTGCAATGATAATTTAGTCAGCCATATAAACTACCATGTTATACTCACCGTTACGACGTTTCTAGCTACACTGATAACCTTTTCGGTCGCATGATCTGCAGTGATAACTTAGTCAGCCGTATGAACTACAATGACCTAACTCACCGTTATGACGTCAGTGATAACAATCTCGACGTTACTACCTACACCGATAACCTTGACACTCGCATGATCTGCATTGATAACTTAGTCAGCCGTATGAACCACAATGGCACACTCACTGGCTCGACGTCACTGATAACAATCTTAACGTTACTACTGTCTACCGGATTACCTTGTCGGTGGCATGATCTACAGTGATAACATTGTTACGATCTACTCCATGCTGAAAACAGAACAGCTTGAAGAATTCGGGCTGTGTGCCTGGTCTGTTTCTAGGGGATTACTTCAAATAATGGCGGTACTTTTGCCTTAATTCACCCCAAACAAACAAGGATCCCTTCGAGCCTCATTTGCATCGGTCCTGCAATCACTTCCGGTTAGGGTTAGGATTAGGGTTAGGGTTGTGTGTGTATGTGTGTCGACGACACACATACACACACAACCCTAACCCTAATCCTAACCATAACCGGAAGTGATTGCAGGACCGATGCAAATGAGGCTCGAAGGGATCCTTGTTTGTTTGGGGTGAATTAAGGCAAAAGTACCACAATGGCACTGTTAGAAAGCCAGGGGAGAGAGTAGTTATGAGAGGTTTCGCAACATAACAACACTTGAAAGCTTTAGGGATGTCGCATTCAAACACGATCCAGCTATTGGAGGATCTGAAGAAGAGACAGAGAATGTTACGAATCAAAATCCCCGCCCCCCCCCCCCCCCCCACCCACTTAGAAAAAAAAAGTAAGGAGAGAGAGAGAGAGAGAGAGAGAGAGAGAGAGAGAGAGAGAGAGAGAGAGAGAGAGAGAGAGAGATTTATAACTTGTATTATTTATTTCATTTCAGAAATTATTGGCAATAACAAAAAGTTGAACGTCAACTTTCAAGATGCAGACGGGTGGGTATTCACTTGTGTTGTTTAACTGCTGTCATAATACTGGGTTATCTTTGTCCATGCAATGTTTTCTGCGTTTATGTTGAAACCTAGTCTAATAGGTGTATATAACCGTGTTTTCCCTTGAATTCCGCCGGTGTGGTTACGGTTTAAATCCGTTAATCTTTGTCAGCAGACAAGCTGAGAAACATCTAATGGCTGTACTCTCCAGATTTTTTAGGGAAATGCAAAGAAAGCCATGGATG
This sequence comes from Cepaea nemoralis, assembly GCA_014155875.1. Taxonomy (NCBI): domain Eukaryota; kingdom Metazoa; phylum Mollusca; class Gastropoda; order Stylommatophora; family Helicidae; genus Cepaea; species Cepaea nemoralis. Next base: position 805,992 of record JACEFZ010018348.1, on the reverse strand, counting down.
GACAGAAAGCGAATGAGATAGACATTTAAGAAACACATTAATTAACACCGTAAATTTATTAGAGAAATTAAAAGTAGAAAAGCAGGTTATTTTGGACATGTTATGAGGAGAAATAAACCAGAAAACGTAGTAGTGGCAACTGGCAGAATTGTCGGGCCAAGCGCAAGGTAAAGGTGAAGCAATAAATACTTGGGTGTCTTGGCCACGTGAGATAATGGGAACAAGAACACGGATCTGATCTGAAACTGGTGGTCGTGAGAGATGACAAACAATGGCCGCCTACAGTTATCGGGAATGGCACATTATAATGATGATGAGTCTTTGTCCAGAGAGATGTACCCTGTAAGGCAACAAGTGGATAGGGTATATCACCCCTTATCATGTCACATAGTTTTGAAATATTTGATTGAGCTAGTAGCACCACGTAGCTCACCCCACGCTGTTAGACCAGACTCAGTTGTGTATAGCCACATTTAACCTCTTTATCCAGAGGTGATTCCACTATACACCGCCTTGATGGGCGCGCCTAGTATTAAGATAAACCAATATCCTATAGGGGAAGTCGCAGTTGGCAGTGGTAAGTAAGCACGCTGACAGGTGTCTGTACAGATATGAGACCAGCAGCATATATACTCCATATACCCGAAGGCGTGGACATGGGTCCCGTTACTTACTTCTCAACCTCATGTGAACTGTCACAGAATGTCCGGCTGTAGTGCAGATGTCTTATTTCTGAGCTGGGATTTAGTGTCCAGGATTCTGTGGCTGTCAAAATGTGAGTGATATAAGTGGTAACAGTAAGCTACTTTAACAATGTATAACCACGGCAAATGGAAACAAAAAGCTCCGTAGAAGCTATCCCATCATAAACACGTGGAAATATAGACCTTATATACTGACTTCCCGAAATATAAGAGTGATTGTGCTGTATAAAGTCTAAGTGAGCCACTATAACACAGTGGCTTGTACACTCCCCTACCCTCGGTGGTGATGTGTTACAATCCCCGGGAATCTTTGTTTTTGAATGGCCGCGACTCCCAGGTCGACTCAGCTACATGTAGCCAGTACCCCTCGTGGCGGGAAAAAAGGATCGTTTACTTTTTACATTTGGTGAAGTCTGACTGTCGTGTGGACGTGAGGCGTGGACCATAGGCAGACAACGTTGGCAGCCGAGATGTGGCTTCTGAGCAACATGCACAGCATACATGGGCAAGTGTGAAAGGAAGATAAAGAGGTACATACCTGGATAAATAGACCAAATGATCATGGAATAGGGGACAAAACTGACTCTAGACTCTGGGATCCTGTGAATGGAGAACTATGATCATTCACGTTTATCGGCACGGCACATGATGGTGATAATGTGTAATATGTGTGTGGAACATGGGGCTGTTTTATGTGTGTCAATCTGTTTCTGTCTGTCTGTCTGTCTGAATGTCTGTCTGTCTGTCTGTCTGTCTGTCTGCATGCCTGCCTGCCTGTCTGTCTGTATGCCTGCCTGACTGAATGAATTAATGTATGCGAGCGAGTGAGTGAGTGACTGACTGAGTGAGTGAGTGAGTGAGTGAGTGAGTGAGAAAGTGTATATGTGTACCTTCCTGTATGTATGAATGAGGATATATATGGGGGGGGGGGGGGGAGAGAGAGAGAGAGAGAGGGTATGTATAAGTAAACTTTTCTGAGTGAGTGTGCGATTGCGAGTGAGTATATGTGTATGCGAGGAAGTGTTTAATTGTGTTTTTGAGCGGGTGCACAACTGTGAGAGTTTGCATAAATTACTGGTATGTATTTATGCGTGTACGTGTGTCTGGCTGCCTGCCTGTCTCTTAACATGGTAATATCTATTGTTCATATTGACAACTTTTATTTGACAATGTGTTGTTGTTTTCCTTTGTGGGTGTAACATGCACAATAGATAATTGATGTACGAAGGATGAGTGATAGGAATGTAAGACGGGCCTGCGTGCCCAGTTTGTGACCCTTTGAAAATAAAGTTCTCTCTCTCTCTCTTTCTCTCTCTCTCTTTCTCTCTCTCTTTCTCTCTCTCTCTCTTTCTCTCTCTCTCTCTCTCTCTCTCTCTCTCTCTCTCTCTCTCTCTCTCTCTCTCTCTCTCTCTCTCTCTCTCTCTCTCTCATTTCTTTGTCAAGTTTGATTAGCACTTAACACTCAGTGTAACACTTGCAATAGTACATGGACGGCAGCCATTCTTTGTATAACACACTACTTGTAGATCATTCGTCTGTTTGTTTTTCCCCATGGGCACTCACGTTACTCTCCTAAGCAATGTGATACTATTCTCACTGAAGCCTCCTCTCTGGAGTCCACTAAGTGACAGTCCAGATGACAGCATCTGGACCCCTTCTCAGGACACATTTGTCAATTATACCCACGTTAGCCCAGTTTCTTTAGTGTCCCCACTATTGATTCTTCCTCTGATTGTTTTTACTCTCCCCAACTTCCTTTCCCTTACGGATCCCCATCATTAGCCACAGTGCATTTTCTATTACGTGTGTTCTGTCTATCCAGGCTTTTCCTGGAAGTTATGTGTGCAGTGTTTGTCCGTTCATCATCTTCTATGTTTGTCTTTATTCTCGCCATCGATTGAGTCGTGGCTATGCAACTGTTGCTTGACTAGATCATTGGTCCAGTCCAATCCCCGGCAGAATTAGAATTTGTCCTGGATACTACAGTTTCGGGGTCATTTTAAATTGAATCCTGGACACTTCTTGTAGGGTAAGTTTAGGGCATAGGCTGACCTTTTGCTCATTGGTAACGATTAGTAAGGGTCTTCATTATTATACTCCGTCAAGTCCACGCGTGCTCAGATTTTCGTCTTAACATCCCCACTGGCGAGTGCGAGTGCGACTGATCAATTCAGATCTGTGCTGATTAATCTGTTGTGTCGCGCCCTAGGCAAAGTGTTCATATTTAGCGCCCCAAAGTTTAACATTAATTTCTCCCACGCAGACTATATGGCTATAATGTGACGTTTGAGTATACATGTATGACTTGTGCGGTTGGGCGACTTTTCTGACGTCATTGTTAATCATCAGATTCGAGGAATTCGTTAGGGTCGTTCTCAGTCTTTAACAAATATCCGCATATTTATGTCTTACCGTGTTTCTCCCGAAAATAAGACTTACCCCAAAAATAAGACCTAACACGATTTTTCAGAATTGTCACAATCCTTTGCCACAACAATAATTGACTGTGTCTCTTTGATATCTTTAAGTGAGAAGTGCAGGGTGGATCAGCCATAGAAATTACATATCACCAAATAGACCGAACTATTGAACAACAGCTATGATTCACCAGAGAACACCGGTTTTCACACACACACACACACACACACACACACACACACACACACACACACACACACACACACACACACACACACACACACACTACAGTGTTAATTATAAACGAATTCGATGACAAAGCACTATTCAGGAACAGTTAAAAACCCATATACATATATCCTTGTCGCTACTGCGGAATACAACACTGCCTTCCACAGGCCTTCATAACACTGCGACAAATGAACTGTTGCGTCGAACTCTCAGTTAATCCGACGATAACCAGCTCTCCTGAGTCTATCCTTTGGGTCCAGTTTTCCTCGCTTGCCCACGTCTAACTCCCGGGCTAAGTTCCTGTCACAAAGTTCTTTATCATAACTGAGTAACATGGTCGTTGTCTAGGGTTCAATGTTCCTTGTATGTCATTACAGAGTGTCAGTTGAGCTAGCCTCCTGTCTCATAATACAACTCACCCCCGCAGTGCACATCCACCAGTCACTAAACAAGATTGAGTTGGCGCACATAATCCTTTAATGTAGAAAGAACACGGACAAAACGGAACATAACTCTATATCCAGAAACAATATAATCCATAGAATATAAATATCCTCCTCACAACTTAACACGCACACGTCACTGCCTTCTCAAGGCCTGCTTAATCTCAAATTCACAGGACAGTTATCTAGCTCCTATCCACGGCTGGACCTCCCACAATACAACCCACACACTGGGTCTAACCTCCAATAACTATCCAACCCACTTTGGGTTCAGGCCTCCATTAACTATCCAACCCACTTTGGGTTCAGGCCTCCATTAACTATCCAACCCACTTTGGGTTCAGGCCTCCATTATCTGTCCAACCCCCACTGGGTTTTAGGCCTGCATTCACAACTCGGAGCACAACACACCACAGGACGGAGCTCTCTCTCCGCTCCTATCCTTCGACTCCCGAACAGCTCGGAGTCTAGACATCCCCTGTCCACACGATCCGACCCGCAGCCGGTCTCAGCTCCAACTCTCCAAGACGATCCGACCCGCAGCCGGTCTCAGCTTCATCTGCCTCAGACGACCCGACCCGCAGCCGGTCTCAACGTCACCTGCCCCTCGTCAATGATTTCTACTCTCTTTTATGTCCCCTAACTTCACACGACACTAAAACTGTCTCTCACCCCGTCCACCCTGGGGTTCTGCACCCACCCTCACCATTATTTCTCAGGGTTGGTTGTTTTTCTCGTAGCCCGGTCACTCACCTCAATGTCAATGACCCAGGCATATGTCAGTTCCCATAACTTGCCAAAGATTCAATGCCTCGACCCATCCTTCCTTCTCGCTATATTGGGCCTGTTCATTACCCCCCCCCCCCTCCCGTGAGAATTCATATAACCATAGATCCGTTAATTACAGATTCCCATGAACACTACATTACAGATTTGTTTTTGATAACTGTCTCTTTGGCACGTTTTGCTAGTTTGCTGCTGATTTATATTGACATGCACGTGTAATACCATGCCACTCTTAGTACTAACCCGTTCGCTGGGGACTTTTGATTAACCTTCTTTACCTTTTCTTTAAGATTCTTAACCCCCACATCTGTGGTACTTTGGTCATTCTCACGCACGTTACATTACCCCCTCCTCAAAAGAAAACAGTTTTCAAATGATGGGTGAGCAATGCTTCTCTAAATTCGTGAACGAGCAAAGTGACGATGCGTGAGTAGCACCTAGGATAAATCCCTCATACTCTCGACACTATCCTTCTTTTATATTCCATTCCCTCACATAGTAAATCAGGCTGTGTAACTGAAGTAACCTAAAACATTACACATACACACAAATCCAAGTTGTGTACCTATAAGTAACATCATAACCACACAATAAGTAAAAATTGTTAATGTGTGTTCATTTCGTTGTCTGTGCTGTTTCTTGCCATTAGTTCTTTCTTGAAAGTAATTCGGTGATCTGTTTGCACGATGACTTGTCTCCACATTGACTACCTCGGCAGTTTACGCACAGGTCCCAACAATAGCCAAGGGCCTCACGTTGCACAGTTGAACATTTTGTCCTTGGTGGCGAGTTTCCCGCTGACATGTAGTTCTGGATGGGATGCATGACAGGCTCCTTCTCCTACATCAAACATCCACCAGTTCCTGTCGATGATGCGTCTACCCTAAGAGTACATTGTAAAGCAAGATTAGGGAGGACTACAATAGGATTACTAGAGAATAATTTATTAGTATTTTTGGGTCCCTTCTTCCACTGTGATGTCCACACCACCTTGTTGGGTCTGCCCTTCTGTGTCGACACTGATAACAGTAATGTGATGGATGACAAAAAAATTCTTCATGGCTGTATTGTAGAACTGTGTGATGTGTAACCGCTTGTTCACATCTCTCATCATCTGAGAAGTAAATTGTCGCCCATTGTCAGTCAAGATTTCATTAGGGAAACCTACTCTAAAGATGAAGACTACCCGTGCTCCGGCCACATCTTCTGTTGTAATGTATTTCAAAGGTACGGTTTCTTGCCATCTGGTGTAAAAATCAACTATGAATAAGATAAACCTGTAACCCCTGTTGGACATCCCTGATAATGGGCCCACGATATCAATTGCAACCTTTTGATATGGCCTGACTTTCATGTCAGTAGCTTGCACAGGTTCACAGGATCTGCTATATAGCTTGATATCTTTACTAAAGTATGGCCAATAAAACTGGGCAAAATTCTTATGGTGTGTACGCGCTATTTCCGCGTGACCTGCAAATGAAATAGCATGCCCTGTTCTTATAATCAGCTCTCTATGCGTTGAAGGTACCACACCTTGCCTGCGTATGGCCTTGTCATCTGAAAAGCAATGAGTGAGAATGTTATTCTTCATTTCGAAGCACCCCAATAATTCTTTTATTGCTTATATTATGACCTACTGTACACCTGAAAACCTTTGTCAAGAGTGATGTCTTGTCTTTGACAATCAATACATCTCTTCTTGAAATCAGTCTTCTCCTGATCAGTTGTGATATCCTTAGTCTCTTCTGGTTGGTCAATCCAAGTCTCGCCTCTTCCTCGGCTATTTTATCTAATCTACTGTGTCTTCTGGTAACTACAGCATTGCTTCTTACACCATGTATGTGGTACCAGTTATCAATTTCCTCTTCTGTACATTCTTTGGCTGTCAGTACATTTCCAACAATCAAGTCTGCCAATGGGGAGTCCAGGACACACTCTGTAACTCTGCCTGTAATATATGGCGTTGTCACTGTGATCTCAGCTAACGGATAAAATCCCACTGCCCCATTGAATACCATGTCTTGACGTTTTCCCTGTGTAGGAAGAGATGTGTATAAATCTTAAGTCTCATAATTTTTTGTTGCCACACATGTCTCGTAAGTCTTCAATTAACACTTGATAATGGTTGGCCGAAGGGAATAGTATTTTGACACCCAGACAAGATGAGCGCAAAAAATAAAGAGCTATTCTGTCGATTACAAGAAAGAAATCGTCGAAGACTTTCGGGCCAAGAATCTTACGACTTTCTCTAAAGAGAAGAAGCTTGGTCTCCGAATGGTCCGAAAATGGTGAGCAGAATACGAATACAAACTTAGTCGACAGATGAAAAAAAAAAAAGAAATGCTAAGAAGCGCAAGAGTGGATCAGATTGGCAACCATTATTGTCTGAACTGGAAGACATCATCTGTGAATGGATTGCTGACAGGAGAGCAAAGACTTTGGTTGTGCGCAGGGCTGATACTCAAGCATTTGTCCTTGCATTGGCACAACATTTACAAATATTCCCAGAAGAATTCAAAGCATCACAACTCTGGCTGGATGGCTTCCTTCGGTGATATAAACTGTCTCTAAGAAGATCGACAACTGTTCAAGCTAGAAGATACTGAAGTTATTAAACGGGCATTTGCATTCAAGTACTTAGTTGATGGCATCGACTTTTCTAAATACCAACTCTCCAGCGTGATTGCCATAGGTGAAACTGCAGTATTTATGGGCTAGGATCTCACACGACAGTTACGAAAGTGCACATGTTACTTGTATTTTGGCAGTTTATTTGGATGGAAGGAAAGCCCCACCTCTAATCATCACTAAGGGCAAGAAAGATAAGATTGAATGTGTTTCAGGCATTTATGTTCTTGAAACCGAAAAAAGCCTGGTGCACACAAGCAGTTATAAGGAACCGGGTCGATTTAATGCTGCCTCTTATTTTACGATGTGGTCAATTAATTAATTAATTAATTAATTAATTAATTAATTAATTAATGTTTTACATATCCTTTACAGGACATCGCTGTCAACATCAGCATCTTTCAGCTGATTGTTGATTTCTTGGCAATATTACGCTCAGTAGTTTGCCATTGCTTTCTGAGTGGCCGGCTCACATACCCCATAAGTTACAGACGTGATTCGAACCAGCTCTGATTCTCACCGTCATCACGTTACTTACGAGAGTATGCGAGATTATGGAGAAAAGTCACTAACCTCTAGGCCAGGAAGCCGGCGGGTGGTCAATTAGTCAGTGGGAAAACACTTAAATAAGTTAGTGGTTTTTCTTACCTAGGACAATTAATAACAAGCGATGACCGGTGTGGGGCAGAAATACGAAAGATAATATGGCCAAAGTAGCAATCAACTATATCACACAGCTTCTCACGTCAACACGGCTACTTAACGAATTACAACTAAAAGTGCATCTGCCTTACATTATTTTATGGCGCAGAAACGTGGACAAGTAATAAACAATGGGCGGATGACATGGAAGCTTTCGAAGTATGGCTGTATAGAGGAATAGAAGATCATGTGAGGAGACGGAAATAAGTAACACGTATTGCAACAACTTCAACATAAGAAAACATAACTGAATAAAGTCAACGTCAGATAATTACAGTAGTTATGAAGAGACATATAAGATAGCTCCTTGTTACAGGATGTGCTGTATGGACAAGTAGAGGTGACGCGTTCACAAGAAAGACAACGTTCCATGCGGGTGGACAAAATCTAGTGATTGACTGGAAGAAGCATGTACGAATGCGCCATGAATATGTAGGACAAAGAGTGCTGGAGACTCATTACATCCAATCTTCAATGCGGAGATGGCATTTGCTGATGGTGAATACAAACAACTACACAATTAATGCGCAACAGGAACATAATACCACCACCAAGAGTTTAAGACGACTGAGCACCTGTAGATATGTCCGGTGTAAGGCAACGTCTCTAGATAATAATAATAGTTCAGCATGGTAAGAACGTGAGCTCATCTAATTCTAAACATATTTCCATTGGCGACGAGTTCAGTAAATTGTGTGGTTTAAGCCGTATAATCACGGAGTTATCTTCCCTTACGCCTGGAAACCGTGTCTTGGGTAGTTGTTTTCTATCTCATTACCGGCTGGAGGTAATCCCTGCCATGGTGGCCCAGAGATGAACTGGGATAATTGAGTCGCGCTTGTTAACTGTATATTTGTGTCTGCATGCCGCATAAGGATTGGGGACATGGTCTTGGAAGGATCAACAGACATATTACAGTTATTGCACGAATTTAAGATGGATATGATCAGAACACTGAATATTCTCATTGCATACCCTTTTCCTGCACCGTCCTCCGACCTATGAGCAGTGGATCTAAAGCCTAGCCTTCTAGAAAATAGTGAAAATGAGGCTCCCGTGTACAAACTTCGCTTGTGTGTGTGGGGCGGGGGGGGGGGGGGGGGGGGGGGGGGCGGGGGGAGAGGGGCAGGGAGATACCAACAGAGGATGCTGGACCTTGACATCATGGCACGAGGACAATCAGTATCAGAAATGATTAGCATTACACGAGACAAAAGACTGGACTGAAATGGTCACCGCCGCTCCAGCGCATTGACTATAAGACGTTTTATCTTTATTTCGTCTTTAATTCACTAGTAGCCGTATTCATTTGTATAGACTACTAGCTGACCCGGCCCGGCTTCGCCCAGTCCCTGGTGGGGAGCATCTCATTTAATTCATATAAGTAGTCATATAAGTTCTCGTTCCCGTTACCGACTGTCTGTCTGTCTGTCTGTCTGTCTGTCTGTCTGTCTGTCTGTCTGTCTGTCTGATCCGGCCCGGCTTCGCCCAGCCCCTGATGGCGAGCATCTCATTTAATTCATATAAGTAGTCATATAAGTTCCCGTTCCCGACTGTCTGTCTGTCTGTCTGTCTGTCTGTCTGTCTGTCTGTCTGCCTGTCTGTCTAATCATTTATTGGTTGCAGTTAGAACAACCTTAGATAAACGAAGACCAACTTACAAAAAGCATTAGAAAGAGCACTTGAAAGATCTTTACATCTTCCCCCAACAATTAACTTGGGTAAATGGAGCGGCGGCAGCAGCATCAGCAGAAGAAGGAAAAGGAGGAGTAGGCAACTGCAGCGAAAAGGTGGGTCTGTCTATCTATCTGACCCGGCGTGGCTTCGCCCAGCTCCTGGCGGGTAGCGTCTCATTAAATTCATACAACAAAAAAAGTAACTTAAAAGAATGTCCTTCCACACACCATCCATTATTTTTAATGAAAACTCTTTCTAATCACCTGCATGACTACAGTAACTTCTTAAGCAAAAAAAGATGAGTTACAATGCTATGCATTGTGCATTATTTTTATGAAAACTTTGAAAATGCCTTACAGATTGTATCAATATTTATTATAACTCATATGCCGGTACATAACTATGGACAAAGAGTTTATACATCTTTGAAAACGATGCCACAATATGACTATAAGTTATACAGAAACGTTATGCCCCTTGAAATAACTTTTACAGAGTTAGGTCCCCTGAGATATATGAAATTATAATGAAAAATGAAAAATGAAATAATACTGAGTAAGCAGGCGAGTTCACACTAAAAAAATATCACAGTTGGCAGCTCTGGAATGAAAGGAAGGCGTGTAGAAAATTTCATCTCAATCGGATGGACCGTTCGCGAACGCATAAAGGACATACATAAATACGGAGATTGCCTTTTATATATAAGATTGTTCACCAATATTCTATACCTTCCCTGTTACTTTTACATACAACATGATCCAAAAGAGTTCGACGTGGGCAGCCGAAGACTATCCGCCCGCAGTTCTGAAGTCATGCATTCTAGGACACTCAGATACAGGGCATATTTTACAATTGAATTCAAAGATACATTATTTATCTTTGCAAACTGACAACTAGAGACGTTCCTATAACAACCATTAGCAATATTTAAGCACTGAGCTGTGGAAAGCCGGGTTTAGAAAGCTATTGAAGTGGATGTGTTGTTGAATAGGGTTGCCTTTTTATCCCTCTAGGGGTTTGTGCAAAAGATTGCGTGGTATTAGTTCCGGTCGTTAAGGATTTCTTGACGATGTCACCTGGGCAGTGTGATGGAGACTAATTTTACAGAATTGCTACCTTACAACTAGCAGGGAATGTTGGAAACAATCAAAATGCCAAGAGGAATATATTTATTCGTATTGATGATACTAGACCGCTGGAAAGGAGTGTAAGACTAGGCGAAAGAAAGTGATATAACACTGGGTGAGAGAAGTTGATTTAGGACTGGATTAAAGAATCTATACTTATATAACACTATTGAAGAGAGACTAAATGCAATAAGCTTATTTAGGTCTGGGTTATAGACATTTATATAAGATATATACGAACGAACGAAGGAACGAACAATCTTTATTTTCAAAGGGTTAAGAATTGGGCACACAGGCCCGTCTGACATTCTGCCCTTCTTCTCTAAATCCTCTCATACATTATTTCATTCAACATCACATATGAAGCTAATCTTAGACAAAAAAAGAACAATAAGCATTAATACGCGTGACAAATAATCAATTATACATGACTCTCTGAGGCAATGTTTACCACGGGCATGATAAATACCTGAGGACGGTGTAACGTGCCATACATATGGGCATGTTTATTAACTAGTTGTCGTTTGAGATAACTTACCATTATTATTTTTAGGGAGGGGGGGGGGGCATGTAATCTGTACTGAGGTAGTGTTCAAACAAGTTGCCATTGTATATAATGATTGGTGGTGTCTTTGATTTCTTTCGGAAGATTGTTCTATCCTAGGTTTAGGGACATGAAGTATATTCAGTCATTCGCTATGTCTTGCGTTATATTAGTTTAGCCTTATTAAAAAGTAGGCGTTTGTGGAGTGGTGGTAACCGAGGACGTTCATGTAGGTTAGAATTGTCCGGAAGCTTATCGCCATTGATTAAACGCACTGCCCTTTTCTGGAGTGAATAAAGTAGTTTTGTTATTGATTTGGAGCATCCATCCCAGATTTTGGAGCACTAATCAATATGTGTTTGTATGTGGGAAGTATATATCTTTCTTGTGTTTTCGTCGAGGAAATTTATAATTTTGGCAAGTTGGTATACTTTTTAGGCTATTTGTATATATTGATAGGCGACTAAGTGAAAGAAATTGATAGATAGCTGGGTATGGACATTTATATAATACTGGGAGACAGGTTGAGAGATTTTGATGCGGCATTAGGCTAAAGTCATTTGTTTATATAAAACTGTATTAATGGGAAACTAGGCGTCAGAAATTTATAATGGAATGATTAAAACACATTTATATAACACTGTTGGTGGGAGGCTAGTTGAACGAAGTTCGCATAGGACTAGGTTAAAGACATTTATGTAAGACTATTGGTGGGAGACGGTGAAACAAGCTTATAATATATGACGGTTAGAGACATACATATAAGACGTATTTGTGGATGACTAGGTAGAAGACTAGATGAAAGAAGTAGATTTGTATAAGGCAATTTTTATCCATTTAGTCACGAAATAAGCAGTCAAAATCGACTATATATTTGTAATGCGACGGTGACTAAGTTATCGTAATCATCTGAAAGATGTTGAGATAAGGCTAGGTAAAGAACACCCTGTAAGACCATATAGACAGCTAACATAATTAACGACTGCTGCTGCATTCCCTTGAAAGCATTCCCAATACTAAGATCGACGCCCCGATATAACTGTGAATGACATCCGTGGTTGAAAGGACGGCACGCATGCATAAAATAGAATCAACTGCAGCGTAGTTCCGAGTACATTAGCCGTGAATATCAAAATGGCCATATGGAGTTTGGGTGGGAGGAAGAGGGGGAGAAGCTATATATTTATGATACAGCAACATGTGCCATATTGTTAGGAGATGCGCAGTAACTTTCTTAAGTAAATAAGGGGCCCTTTTGTAACAGGTTTTAAGTCGCATTAGGCATAAACCTATCTCTCTCTCTCTCTCTCTCTCTCTCTCTGTTTTATTCTAATGTGCAATCTTATGTCTGTGTGTAGATCGGCGTGGCTGAGAGGTTTACGGCGCTGAAACTGTCTCCACTGACACTGACCGTGTTGTAGTGGGTTCATTTCACATGCCGGTCACTTGGACTTAAATACTGACTTCTTATCCTTGACTTGAAGAGCTTGGCATGTGACACCACAACCTCAAGTCTGAGAATGGAGGTGTAGGCGGTTATGCAGTTTTCCGCTGATCGGAGAACACACTGTATACGCGTGTTGTGATTATAACTGATTCACAAAGCATGCTGACAAAGGTGTAAACTGGCATGCTTCGTGCTGAATGGCATGCATCGATTCAGAGGTCGCAGGTTTTGAGCATTCGCTCGATCTTTTCTCCAGGACACTCTGGTGTGGTTGGAAATGAACAGGCAGACAGATTGGCTTGTGCTGCTAATTAAAGGGTGATTTGACGCTTGATAAGGCAGATGTGGTGAAGGCTCTCTGGGAGAATGGGACTAATGCAGAAGAACGGATAGACGATCATGGTCTAGACAGAATGCGGCAGCAAGGGGTGGTCAGGGGATCTGGTAGACAGTCGTCACTCAGATGGACAAATAATCAGATTGCAACGGGCACCACGAGTATTGCAACTCTTTGCTGACTGTTGAAGATAGGGACTGAGCGTTTATGTGAATGCCCCGAGTGCAATGACGTGGGTTCTTGACACAACACAACACTGGGGATGTCAGTTACAAGTACCTGAGAAGACCGAGGATTCGCCTCAAAGCGAGGGACACTGGTAATAAGGAAAGCTAATCCTCACACAGACATAAGTCCAGTGCACTTACCACTAGTAGGACATGTATGGACCAAGCTCGAGTTCAAAGCGAACCAACGAAACAAAAATCTGCCTTTGTGAATTTACCTCCTGCAAAACTTTGGTCTTCTTAGCTGTCCCTGGTAAGCATATCATTCTAGGAGGAAACCACATGTCTGTTGCCACATGGTTCTGTCTGTAACGTGTGTTTATTCAGGGTCCATGATTCATAACAGTACAGTAGTATGGGCAGCATGTAACATCGTCATGGCTTGTTTCTGACTATCATGGACTCAAACAGAATGTTACTTATCGCATATTTCTGTTGTGCCTGAGCTAAGTTGTAACTCACCATAGATTTGTTGTTACCATCTCTGCCATTAAAACTAGATTGTTAAGATGTCAACATGTAAAGACATAGGAATTGATTTGTTAAGGGGAGATAAATAATCGACTGTGCCTAGAATCGCTGTGGACAATTGATACTTATGCAAGTCGTCGTAAGTGGCTTCCTGTGTTTTTATCTAATTCTCTGGCGCCTGAAGTGTCACGCTAGACTACCAGTTCAAGTGTGTCTGTCTGTCTGTCTGTCTGTCTGTCTGTCTGTCTGTCTCTCTCTCTCTCTCTCTCTCTCTCTCTCTCTCTCTCTCTCTCTCTCTCTCTCTCTCTCTCTCTCTCTCTCTCTCTCTCTCTCTCTCTCTCCCCACCTCCACGTATAGTGTAATACAGTTTATGTAATATCGCCCCCCCCCCCCCCCCCCGAAGATATTTGAGACATTTTCTGTAATACACGGCTTCATACATTTATATATCTTATGTAATACCATTTGTTTTCAAAATATTAGGGGCGTTCATTTGAAATCAGTTCGTACCACACCGCGCGTAATTGCGTATGTTGAACATGATCATGTCAAAGTCATGTGATAAGTACTGACCAATGAATAAAAGAGCAAGTGCTTATCTTCCCATGATGCATAGGTTCTGTTTCTGACCGTTGAGAAAATGGCCGGATTGATCCAAAATCCGTCCAAAGAAGCTCAAAGAGCGGTGATTAGGTTTCTTTCATTTGAAGGATGTCGACCAGTGGACATTGATCAAAGAATGCAGGCAGTGTACGGTAACACATGTGTGTCGAAGACAACAGTGACAGAGTGGGCACGAATGTTTCGGAAAGGACGTCAGTTCACGACAGATCTTCGACGGCCGGGTCAAGCGCACATTTTTGCAACAGAAAAAACCATCGCCAAAATTGGTGCAGCAGTACAGATGAACCGTTGTCGAAGCATACTTTCGCTAGCGAAAGAATTTGATGTGTCAATTGGGACAATTCAGAAGGTCGTTCGTAAGTAACTGCAATATCGGAAGGTGTGTTTACTGTGGGTATCACGGAAGTTGACCGACCACCAAAAAGAGGAACGCATGGGATAGTGTTTGAACCACTTGCTGCGTTACAGAGTGGAGGGTGATGCATTTCTCTTCCGCATAGTGGCAGGCGATGAATAATAGTGTTACCACTTTGAGCCGAGCAGTAAAAGAGAGAGCATGCAATGCAAGCATGCTGGATCACCAAAAGTCAAAAAATTCAAGTTACAGGTTTCCGCTGTTAAGGTTATGCTGGGCGCATTTTTTTACCATGAAGGGATATTGTTGGACGACTTTAACGAACCTGGTGTCAACATCAACTCTACCCACTACTTTCAAACACTAGACAAGCTGCAAAAAGCCATCAAGAATAAAAGACCTGGCATGCTTTCTCGCAGTATGATTTTGTTGCACGATAATACTCGTCCGCATGTCGCAAAGATTGTGCAGGAAGCATTAGCAAGGAAGAGGTGGGAAATTCTGCAACATCCAGCTATAGTCCTGATTTGTCACCATGTGATTTTCATATGTTCGGACCTTTAATAAAAGCTCTCAAGGGGCAACGATTTCACACAGATGCAGACGTAATGAGCGCAGTAAACAGTTGGTTCAATGAGCGACTACATTTCTTTTTTTTTTTTGCGGACGGCATTCGCCGCCTACCTAAGCAATAGGATGCTTGCCTGAATTCCTACGGCGACTTCTTCTGACCATCCCATGGTGCATAATTCATTCAAACTGATTGCTTTGTTTAATTCTACCAAACCTGTAAATGCTTCTTTCATGCTTTTGTAATAAATCCATTGGAACGGGTTTCAAATGAACGTCTCTAATATATAGGATTCACATATCTGTTAACGTCTTTTCCGTATAAACATTTATGTTGGTATCCATGTTTTGATATGCGCATCTTATCTTTGTAGTGTGTTCATTTAGTTTGTAGTGTCGTGTGTGTCTCATCAAAGAATCGCGCTGGAAACGCTTAGTATGCACATTTTTATGCACGCGCTTTTTGTCTTTAAAAGTTGGGTGTTTATGTATGTGTGTGCGCGCGTGTGTGTGTGCGTGCATGTCTGTGTGTAATTTGGGGTAGAGGGAAGTATATATATATATATATATATATTATATATATATATATATATATATATATATATATATATATATATATATATATATATATATATATATATATATATATATATATTGTTACATCTGCCGGCTTCCTGGCTTAGAGGTTGGAGACTTTTCTCCGTAATCTCGTATACTCTCTTAAGTAACGTGACGACGGGAGAATCAGCAGTGGTTCGAATCGCGTCGGTAACTTACGGGGTATATGAACCGGCCGCTCAGAAAGCAATGGCAAACTACTCAGCGTAATCTTGCCAAGAAATCAACAATCAGCTGAAAGATGCTCATGTTGACAGCGATGCTGTAAAGAATATGCAAACATCTTGATCTTGATTGTTACATCGAGGAGCAAGTGACCAGGTTGCGTATGAGTATATGTGTACATATTATGTAAATGCTTGAGCATGTGCATATCATCGTGTAAGAAGCTAAACAGTGCAGCACATGAAAATGACCACGCTTCTGCAGAATATTGAAACAGCATATACGCGCATATTAGATATTACATTTAACTTTTTATAAAAAGAAAAACATGTTTTTTTCCCCCAATTATAAGACCTGTATTCTAAGATAACCTTGAATACCGTAACCCAGCGTTGCTTCATCCAAGGCCCTACGCCACTTTTAAGTTGAGATAACTATTTTTATCGACATACTGGCAAACGAAACAAATTATATGGACAGAAAGGTGCATTCCTAACTTCCCATATAAAAATTACTGGTAATTTAATTATTGGACATAATATACTAATAACAACATTGTTAATCGCCCGTGTGTTGGCTAGACCTATAATGGAAGCAAGGAATTGTAACTCTGTAACCTGGCCTGCATGTCGTCGGAGGTGACTACACAGGGCTGCCGTGAGATTGCCTACCTAACTTCATAGAACACAGCTGCACAATTCAACCAAACATGAAGAAATCTACACAAACCCTTGGTGTGAGTCTATTGGTGGCCTATGCTCCGTTGCGAGGTAGAAGGAAGATGGGGGGGGGGGGGGGGGGGGAAGAGAACAAGCAGAAGAATTCGCAGGCCTCCTGTAAGCCCTTATTCGCGGTATATCGCCACTTGCAGGACGATGCTAGGAAAATCAGACTACTTACTTTCTCGGTATTAAGCCACGTGACTTCATTTGAGATGGTAAATTCCCATAAATTATGCACTCATTATCGGATAATTTTATATTGGAACACAAATATGTGCGTTTTTTAAAAATAAATGTATCCGTTTGCATCTTATCAGATAATTGTCGTGAAACCCTAGAAATCTTCAGTATCGGACATAAAATTCTGAATTTCTAAGAGGCAAGCTTCGACTGACACAAAGACATGGCAGAAGATAATTTTGCTGATGACTCTATATAAGATATGCGTCACGTCATAAGTTATTTATAGCACTGACGATACTATGCATGTAGTTTCGAAGAACGCGCACCTTCTGGTAAATATTTACACACTTGCAAGAACGATTGCGTTGAACGCATTTGCCTTACTTATGCTAAAACGAATCGGCTGTTCAAATATATATATATATATATATATATATATATATATATATATATATATATATATATATATATATATATATATATATACGCACGCACGCACGCACGCACGCACACACACACACACACACACACACACACACACACACACTGCCAGCTGTCCGCCTCGTGAACAACTCACAATGAGCGGTGTTGCCACGGTGTCATTTTATTGAGACCGTCTACCCATGTAAAGCAAATAGAAAACAAACGACACGTGTTGAAAACAAACGAATTTTTGGCTGTTGTGATTCATAAGCGATAATAGAAACATTTTCCATACTTGTGTTTAAAACAAGACGGCTAATGTTTTTTGTCGTTGAGTTGAGTTGAGTTACAAACCGACATCAGTGCACTCAGGACATTCCCATACGTGCTCCATCCCCTCGTTCAGCAGCCTGCGAAGAGTCATACTACTAATAGTTCCCACCGCTATCTGATTAAAAGTTCTCCTGGTCTTCCCTCTCAGTTTTGGCATTCTTCCAGAACCCCTGCCGACCCACCGCAATATCATTCTTTCCATATATGGGTTCTCAATCTGTTTCTCCACCTGTTCCCACAAGCGCACGACCATCTCCCCCTTGTCCATAGGCAAACTGCCACCAAGTGCTGCATTCCCTGCTATCCTATCAGCCTATTTAATGTTGTTGTCACTATATAACAACTGTTGTTTGTCTATAAATACACAGAATTGTAAAATGCAACTTACTTTCGAGATAGAGTACTAAACTCCCAGTATGTACCACAAGCTGATTGCAACAGAGTATGGCGGTAGCAGAGATGACTTTTGGCATTTTGACAACCTGTGATTTGTTTTTTTCATATCCTATTTACAGCGCATTGCAGTCAACACCAGCATTTTTCAGCTGATGTTGATGTCTTGGCTAGTTTTACGTTCAGTAGTTTGACATTAACCTGTGATTAGACCGACTAATTACTATCCATTTTATTGCGAATAGGAAGCAACTAAAGCCTGGTCTATACTGGCCAAAAATTCCTGTTCTTAACTGTTTTATTTTCCGCCATTAGTGACCTTTGAATTGGTAAACAGGGGAGGTTAATCGTTATGAAAATTAAATTTTCAATCTACAAAAACTACTACTACTACTACTACTACTACTACTACTACTACTACTACTACTACTACTAGGTTAGTAATGTTTTATAGAGCAGCAGCATCACCACTACTACTACTGCCACCATCACCATCACCATCACACCACGCTTCTCTTCATTCGTTGGCTCTCAAATAACCGTATCATCTCCCTTATACAGTTGACAGGCTGCCTCAGGTTTCTCGCATCTCCAGGGGATGTTCTATCAGCTTGGTTTTGGCAAGGTCTAACGCAGCCGAATATCTTAGAGCAGATGTTCACGGTTTTTTGTCTACTCCACAAAACCAAAAACCTACATTTCCCATATTCTTTTAATGAAATAAATATCTTTTCGGCGTTCTACACACCAGCAAATTACGAATACAGTTGTCAAATTGAATTTTATGACATCTCTATGGAGTATGTCCTAGTTCGATCTAGTGTCATCCAAATGTGTGTTCTCTGTTATTCATATTTTGGACACCTTGGCAGCCAGTGATAAAACTTCGCCGTGGAGCAAGCGATCGTCAGAAGTGTCCCTCTTCCCACAATGTTTCGGCCCTTTACCATCTTGACTTTGTGGGGGCCCGCCTGGGTCATGACTCCGGGTGGCTTTCCCCTGCCGTTTATTCATGACGTTCGGTGTTTTGCGTTATCCTTGCGTTGTTTCGGGTTTCATACCTGAGGAAAATCTTCTCCCAATCCATCCGTCCATGGGTGAGGAGAGCCTTGTGCACCCGGTGCTCCGTGCTCTCACACAAATCCTGGAATCCGTGGCCGTGGGAAGCCAGCTTTTTCCCTGGCCATTGCCTCTGTCGCCTTTCGCCTTTCGCGCCGACGCTTGCTATGCGCCCGCGTTCGTCTTCATTGCGATGTTCCTTCTTCGTACCCTGTTCATGGCATAGCATTCTGGGGAGCCGGCTCTTCTTTTGGGTTCTTCGACTCCTTCTTGGTCTTTGCTGCGGAGTGCGGTCCTTGCAAGACGACTACAGCCATGACTTGGTGATTGCTACTGCGTGGCAATTTCCCTCACTGAACTGTCCCTTTCTCAGATGCATTGCCCTCGCTCGGAGAGAAGGTTATAGAGCCGACACGAGACAGTACAGGTTCTAGATCTAAGTTGAGAGATTTGTTCCAATGTTAGTTGCCCTGCAGTTACAGACAGGTACGTTAACCATATTACTGTAGGGACTTGTAAAACTCTATATTCTGGTTTTTCCACAGTCATCACGAGGCCTTTTCGGCTGCCTCACCCAGTTTATGTGCCCGCGTTATTGCTTGTTCTTTGATTCTTAACTGAGTTAGCACGCCATACACGGAGTGGGAGATTATACCTCTTGCGCATACCTCTACGACGAATAGCATGACAGTGTGCCTTTTTAATCTCAGACTTGCGACCATGTCACTGTACTTCTCCATCTTGTACGTGTGCTGCTCCTCCATTTTCAACTCATATGGTACGGTCAACTTAATCAGCGTTAGCCTGGAGTGAAGTACAAAGTCATGTCGCTATCGAAACTGTTGAATCACTGCCGGGTACGCACCATGGCTCTTCAGGTCAACAGTCAGCTCCCAGTCATCCGCGCCATCGAAAATTGACGGTAAGTCAGCAGCACAGTCGTCCTTGCCTCTACGTTGCTGCCCAGCTCTGACGAAGTAAATCCCCATTGGCCTCGCTCTGGCCCCTCTGTCGCCCACATCCTGGCTTCATCTACTATGGTTGCCAGTTTAGCAAGAACTTTCTTGTTGCGTCATGTGTATAGGCCTTGGCAAAGGGTCCTAGTACATCACAGTCTCAGCAGTGCACAAGACAAAATGTGACAGTCCTAGTACATCACAGACAGCAGTACACAAGACAACATGTGACGGTCCTAGTACACCACAGACTCAGCAGTGCACAAGTACACAAGACAAAATGTGACGGCCCTAGTACATCACACACAGACTCAGAAGTGCACAAGTACACAAGACAAAATGTGACGGTTCTAATACATCACAGACTCAGCAGTGCACAAGTACACAAGACAAAATGTGACGGTCCTAGTACATCACAGACTCAGCAGTGCACAAGACAAACGGAATAGTCATAACTTTGTGGAATTCAATAGAAAATCAAATTATTGTGGCACGTAGATTGTTTGACTCTAATGTTAAATTAGTAGTGCTTTATGCATCAGATACACAGAGAACGCTAAAACAGTTACATAGAAACTGCGCACATGATTAGCTGGTGTCTGCGCAGATTAAGAACTGAAATGGTATGACAGAATCACTAATGGATAGAACTAGACACACTTTAGCTATTGAAGAGGTGACGGGGAAATGTTGGCCCTGGATGGGACACAGGTTGAGAACACCTGATTATAGTGTTTCTCAGAATCCTGTCTACAGGGCACACAAAATGGAGGGAGCACTAAAACACACGGAGCAGATAATTAGAGACATAGATGGATAATATGGAGAAGACATGAGGGGAGCAGCAGGAGATAGCAACAGATAGGACGGCGTGATGTTATTTGCCTGAGGGCCTATGATCCAGCCAAGGATAAATGGCAGAAGAAGAAGAAGAAGAAGAAAGGCAAGACTAACTGCAAGCTAATTATCGACATCGTACAGTTGGTTCTTTGAAGAAAGGCGCTCTCAGTACAGTGCCTAAGAAAGGCCATCGATCGTTGGCCAACAACAACTCCCCGCCCACCACCACCACCCCATGTCACATTCAGGAGTGCTTTAATCTCCCGCGTCCACCGTCGTCCTGGTCGGTCTCTGCCTCATCTCCGAGGAAGCGAGCCTTCCATTACTGCTCTTTCTAAACCACCGTGGCGTGTAATGTGTTCACAGTATTTCAGTTCCCCAGACATGATATTGATCATGGGCCGGAATCACGCCTTCCACCACTTCTCTTTCCATCCCATCGTGACGTTCAGTGTGGCCAAAATATTTCCCGTTCCCAGTCACCATATTGATCAGGCGCCTGGATTATCTTTTCCGTGTTAACCCTGTAAGCCCGGTATCCTGAAGTGCGTGCTAACTATGGGGGTCTCTAACTGATTAGTTATTGTATTACATTGCATGTGTCCTCGAAATATATCCTGTGTACCGCCAGGGTTTCATGCTACAAATAGTGAGGTTCCGACGTATTCAGTCTCGCAAAATGGGTACCATAGATCTTTCTAGGGCGGGAAAGACTGTTGGGAGAGAAACTGATGACCCTCGCACATAATTATGCCACCTAGTGTAAGTGTCGACATACAGCTGATTTTATAGTAAAAGTTTGGAAATCTACGTTTAGTCAAGGAATATAGCTATAACCGTTACACTGTATGAAAGGTTGTTAACTGTGACTAAGCAATTCCCTCATACACCCCACCACAATCCTCAAGCGTGCAGAAGGGAAGTAAATAAGACGACATCAATATCTTCAAGTTAATACTGTTGTCTCCCCTGATTATTTGCTTATTTTGAGGTTGCTTTTTTCTTAACCCAATAACATTTAATCCCTGCCCTGGGGATAAGAGTGGCTTCGGCGTTTGTCTTTGACTCTTACAAAGCTGGTTTTAAATCCTGTTGACATTTTCAGGGAACTCATCGTCGTTGTTATCGTCATCATTATCATCACCATCATCAACTAGTCCAGAGACAGGTGTCGACTGATCATGCCCCACCATTGTCTCATGTTCCCAGCAACTCTCTTTCGCTCAAAAGAAATCTGAAGTTAAGCGTCCTTGCGCGTATGATGTATGTTTCTTGGGCGGAAATTTTTTGCTCTCGCCCTGAAACTTGTCCTCCAGCATTCTCAGTAATAAACCTCCATGTCTTAAACGGTTACCCAGCCAGGATGACATTCGTTGTCATTTGTTTTTGATTAGTTCCCCATTCCTCGATGTCTTTAAAAATGTTTTCTTATTATCTCTTTCCTTCCCCGCTCACTGGCTATAGCACCATGTCAACAAAACGCCAACTTCTTTCATCTCTGCTGTTTGAAACCTGTGTTTCAGAGCTGTAAAGTGCTATGGGCCAGATATGCGGAGTGATGTTCCTTTCTGCCGTTGAATATAGATATTACTTGATGTTAGGAATGTTTTGTTTCTCTCTGAATGATTTTTTGGCTACAGCAATCCTTGACTGAGCAGAGGAATTCGATGTCTTATTCAAAAATGATCTAGTAGTTCATTGAATATCGTGTCTCCCCATACATGGGCAAATAACTAATTGATCCCACGTGTACCTTGCTCATGTTAAACACCTTGATAATTGAAGATTGTAGAGGGTAGGCAAAACACTGCTGCCATGCCACGCCATCATGTCACGGTTCTAAAAACAATTACTTACAAAATAAGATATATATATATATATATATATATATATATATATATATATATATATATATATATATATATATATATATATATATATATATCTTATAAATATATATTGTGAGTCAGGTCTTAGTCAGATATGACTGAGCTACCGTATAACAGTAGACGGTACTACCTGGTTTCTGTTAGCGCTGAACGTTGGGCGGCGCTTACCAAACCCGACACCCCACATTGTGCCAGCGGCTTCGGGCGGAAGAGCGCAATTGGGAGGGTACAAGCCTTACCCTGGTGCGAGGAAATGCAAGCTAAAGACAAAATGTCATGGCAGGGCAGACCAGGCCCTAAGCCTTGGTTGGCGACTGGTCTAGGATCGAAGCTCCGACAGGCGGACAGTTAGAGCATTGCTTTGCTGATCCGGCAGCTTCTGCAGCTTGTCTTGTTCCAGATGTAGGGGTGTCACCTTTCCTCTGGAGTAAACTAGGCAGGCCGAGAGAGGGATCATGCTGCATGGGCAACACATGATCTCTATATTTTAGCCCAGGCTTTGTGCTATGGAGAGGCAATAACTCCATCCCTGGTCTTAACTGGTCTCGGAATCAAAGCGAGAGGCAACTGTTACGGGTTATAAGTCCTTGTCAGTTGGCGTAGACATGGGGCGCCACGCGTTGCCTCTGACGGTGGGAGACACCTATAGGTGTCACTGATCAGCTACCGCCCGCCTCAAGCTGGGCAGCCCCCAGCCAATTGGGTGCTGATCCGCCACAGCCTGCCTGCTTCAATGGGTGCTTGGGGCTAGGACAAAATCTGAATCGCAGGCTGTAAAACCAATGCACCAGGTACAAACAAAAATAAAAATAGAAACCTCAAGCTACGGCTTGCAACCTGGAACGTGAGAACCATGTGTCCAGGATTTTCCACTGACTTGACCAATATTGACGATGTGAGAAAAACGGCTGTGATTGATGCCGAACTCAATCGTCTAAACATTGATATTGCTGGCCTGCAGGAGACTCGCCTCGCTGAGGAAGGGTCACTCAGGGAAAACAACTACACCTTTTTCTGGAAGGGTAGAGGGCAGGCAGAAAAAAGGCAACACGGTGTGGGCTTTGCAGTGAAGAATTCGCTACTGGGAATGATTGAAATTCCAGCAGGAGGAAATGAAAGACTATTATCCCTGCGCTTGGCAACCTCTTGTGGGTTTGCCACCATTATTACTGCATATGCACCGACACTCGATTCCTCTGATGATGTGAAGGATTCGTTCTATGAGGAGTTAGACTCCGTGATCAAGGCAGTTCCAAAATCTGACTACATTTATATGCTCGGTGATTTCAATGCTCGTGTGGGCAAGGACTCGAGTTCATGGCCAGTGTGCCTTGGAAAATACAACATTGGTCGCATGAATGAAAATGGGCAAAGGCTGCTGGAGCATTGCACCAGTAATGACCTATGTATTACAAACTCCTTTTTTAAAACAAAAGAGATGCATAAGGTCACATGGAAACATCCAAGATCCGGCCATTGGCACCAGCTGGACTTCATCATCACACGGAGACAACATCTGAACCATATATCATTGACTCATAGTTACCACAGTGCTGACTGTGATACAGATCATTCTTTGGTTGTTGCAAGGGTTAGACTGAGACCAAAGAGAATCTACACAGCTAAACACAAATCTAGCCTCAGGATTAATATTATTAACACTCATGATCCTGAAAAGTGCTTTCAGTTTCAACAGCAACTTGAAGACGCTTTCACTGATACACCAGAAAATTGTACAGTAAATGAAAAGTGGGGTCAAATTAAGGAAACTCTTTATAAAACTGCCGTAGGGGTTTACGGCACTGTGGATCATAAGAGGCAGGACTGGTTTGCAGCCAACAGCGAGACTCTGCAGCCCTTGATTGATAAGAAGAAGAAAGCTCTCTTAAGAAACAAGGAAAGACCAACGCGTAACACTCTGAGTGAGCTTAGGCAAGCTAGGAAGGATGTGCAAAAGGCTGCCAGGCAGTGTGCAAATGATTATTGGATCAAGTTATGTGAGTCCATTCAAATCGCAAGTGATAAGGGAGACATAAGAAGCATGTATGAAGGAATAAAGAAAGCCTGCGGTCCAGTGATCAAAAGAAGTGCACCATTGAAAACCTTGACTGGAGAAATCATCACTGATAAGAAACAGCAGATGGACAGATGGGTAGAGCACTATTTGGAGCTTTACTCAAGTGAGACCAAACTAGCGGATGATGCCCTCAACGCCATAGAGGCTCTACCAACTCTTGACCACCTGGACACACTTCCCACCATAACAGAAGTTAAGTGTGCTATAAATGAACTTGCATCTGGCAAGGCTCCAGGTAAGGATGGGATTCCAATAGAGGTTATCAGGAGTGGGCAAGACACACTCACTATACAGATCCACCAGCTAATAGAGCTATGCTGGCGTGAAGGACAAGTCCCACAGGATTTCAAAGATTCAAGCATCATAACACTGTACAAGAACAAGGGCGATCGGAGCGATTGCAACAACTATAGGGGTATCTCACTTCTGTGTATTGTTGGAAAAGTATTTGCCAGAATTGTTCTGCGCAGACTTCAAGTCCTAGGAGATCAAGTCTACCCCGAATCACAGTGTGGCTTTCGACAGAACCGGTCTACCACTGATATGATATTCTCATTGCGACAAATGCAAGAAAAATGCAGTGAACAGAATCATCCACTGTTTATTGCCTTCATCGACCTCACAAAGGCATTTGATTTGGTCAGTCGTGAGGGTCTGTTCAAGGCACTAAAGAAGATTGGCTGCCCACCAACTCTTCTGTCCATTGTGGAATCGTTCCACACAGGCATGAAGGGTATAATCAAGTTTGATGGTGCAACTTCTGAAGAATTTGAAATCAAGAGTGGAGTTAAGCAAGGTTGTGTACTAGCTCCCACCCTCTTTGGAATATACTTTTCACTTCTACTGAAATATGCATTTCATGATCAGGATGGTGGTATATACATTCACTCACGCTCAGATGGCGGCCTCTACAATGCTCAGAGATTGAAGGCTAAGACCAAAATTAGGAGGGTACTGATCAGAGAGTTGCTTTTTGCAGATGATGCTGCAGTTATGACCCACTCTGAGGAAGAATTGCAATGTCTACTATCTGCATTCTCCAATGCTTGTTCTGAATTTGGTTTAACAATTAGCAAAAAGAAGACACAGATTATGTCACAAGGTGCACATGGGGTACCATCAATCTTTATTGACGACGCCGAACTAGAGATAGTAGACCATTTTACATATCTAGGATCAGTGGTAAATAGCTAATTATCCCTAGATCAGGAAATCAACATCCGGATTGGTAAGGCAGCAACAACAATGAACAGGTTAAGAAAAAGAGTCTGGGAGAACAGGAAGCTTACTGCCAAAACAAAAGTCCTTGTCTATCAAGCCTGTGTCCTTAGTACTCTTCTCTATGGCAGTGAAACCTGGACAACTTACTCACACCAAGAGAACAACTTAAACAGCTTTCATATGCGGTGTCTGCGAAGAATTCTTGGTATTAAGTGGCAAGACAAAATCACAAATACTGAAGTATTGGAAAGATCAGGTTGTGTGACAGTTTATTCCATGCTCAGTCTTCGTAGACTTAGATGGATAGGACATCTTAGGAGGATGGATGATGGTAGAATACCAAAGGATATCTTTTTTGGTGAATTACAGATGGGTAAGAGATCTCAGGGTCGGCCTCTACTACGATACAAAGATGTGTGTAAGCGGGACATGATTGATACAGGCATTGATAATGCACATTGGGAGCAAGTCGCCGCTGAACGTGTTGCATGGAGGGCAAATATCAGAAATGGAATAAAGTCAAAGGAGAAAATTATTGCAGAAAAGTCACACACCAAGCGTTTGAGACGTAAGATGGTGCATGATGGTGGAAATGACCACGTGTTCACATGCACCCACTGTGAACGGACATTTACAGCGCAAATTGGCCTTATCAGTCACACTCGCTACCGCCATAGTTAAAAGTTATTATGCCTTTTTAAAGCACAAACTATCGTCTGTCAAGACGGCAAGGTGCCAATGAATATATATATATATATATATATGCCGGTCTCTCTGGCCGAGGGGTTACACAACTATCTCCGTAATCCCGTTTATCATGTTAAACATCTTGATAATTGAAGATTGTAGAGGGTAGGCAAAACACTGCTGCCATGCCACGCCATCATGTCACGGTTCTAAAAACAATTACTTACAAAATAAGATATATATATATATATATATATATATATATATATATATATATATATATATATATATGTATATATATATATATATATATATATATATATATATATATATATGCCGGTCTCTCTGGCCGAGGGGTTACACAACTATCTCCGTAATCCCGTTTATCACGCAGGGGTTACACAACTATCTCCGTAATCCCGTTTATCACGCAGAGTCTCGTAGCGGGCGAGAACTGGGAGCGGTTCGTCCCCCACTGGTGACTTTCGGGATAACTGAGCTGGCCGCTCAGAAAGCAATGGCAAACTACTGAGCGTAATCTTGCCAAGAAATCAACAGACAGCTGAAAGATGCTGCTGTTGACAGCGATGCCCTGTAAAAGGATATGCGAATATATAGTATATGTGGATCCTTGCGTACACACATGGGAATCCTCACCTGATATAGTATATGTGGATCCTTGCATACACACGTGGGAATCCTCTCCTGGTTTAGTATGTGTGGATCCTTGCATATACACGTGGGGATCCTAACCTGGTATATTATAGTGGGTCTTTGCATATACACATGGGGATCCTCACCTGCGATATTATATGTGGATCTTTGCATACACACGTGGGAATCCTCACATGGTATGTTATATGTGGATCCTTGCATACACAAATGAGAATTCTCACATAGTATGTCATATGTGGATCTTTACATACACACGTGGGAATCCTCACCTCGTATAGTATATGTGGATCTTTGCATACACACATGGGAATCCTCACCTGATATATTATATGTGGATCTTTGCATACACACATGGGAATCCTCACCTGATATAGTATATGTGGATCCTTGCATACATCTGGGAATCCTCACATGAGCACTGAGCTGAGGGTCCCATGGTGTGGTTTGGATGGAAACAATTAGAGCATTAATAGATAATTTGATAGCGCAGTGAAGATGGTTAATAAACACAGTCAATCGAGCATGTTCACCTTGCACAGTGTGTATCCTTCCCTCCCATTAGCCTGCAGGAACTCGCATGGTAGGGATGTAGTACTGGCTTAGCCCTCCAGCCAGGGTGAAGTGAAGGGTGATTGATTAAAGTGATGAGCAGCTGAACAGTTTATCAGAACTGAGTCATCGCTTTAGATGTGTTAGACAGCTGAGGCCATTATAGACACATTGGCTAGGACAACCCGATCTGTATGGGAATTGCCCTCATAGAAAGTCATTGCTATCTACTGTGAGTGACATCCAAGGAACGTATAGCTCTCATCATCATACACAGACAGCATCTTCGAACAACATCTACACCCATCATCTACACACAGCACCTTCACACAACATCTACAGCCATTATCTACACCTTCACACAACATCCACACACAACATTACACACATCATTACAGCACATATTTAAGACAAATTAGTGATTAATCTCACACAGAGAGTTATTAGCACTAAATATAAGAAGACACCAGTGATAAATGATGATCTGTCTTCTTTCAGTATGTCTGCACTACATCAGGCTGCTCTCATGTCCAGCTTCCAGATGCTACAGCTGCTGCTGGACAATGGGGCTACTCCAGGACTTCGGGACAGCAAAGGTCAGCAGTTGAAGCAAAATACGATGAATACTGTTGCTAGTTTGCTGGACACACACTTATTCTCTATAAGCAGCTCACCACACCTGTATAGTTCACTTCACACATGATGTAGCAATCTTCATTCTTCTGTTCAAGATAGTTGTTACACTATCTCACCCAGTCTAAATTATTATTTTAATTCATTAGTCCCACAGCATTATTATTGACACTGTAAAGTAAAATGCTTTAGGAAATAAAGAGCTAAAAGCAATGCATGAATAAGAAAGAGTTATTGACAGAGTTTGGTCTGTGTTGCAGTTTGTGATACAGGTAGGCCTAGATTTCCACCGTGGTTAGCTATATTGAAGGGCATCCACATTTGTAATCTTTGTGCATAGAACCACTATCTACTAATGAGGAGTCTATGGGAAGCCCTCAGATTTCTGTCACCAATATTACCAATGCTTATTCATACATATTAAACATCCTCACACATCATCTACTCACATCTGGGATGGAACCCATATCACTGTTTTGTTAAACAATAAATATCAATTGGGGAACTTATAGGTCAGCATGGCATAATGGATAAGAACATGTGTTTTTTGTGTGCTGATTCCAAGGTAAGGGGTTCAACCCCTACACCTGACAGCTGGACTAAAATGTTGACTTCTTGCCCTTGACTTGGGGATGTAAATTACAAGTACCTCTGAAGTCGGAGTGGGTTACCTGATGACAATGGACACTGATAATAGGGAAAGCTAACCCACATGCAAAATTCTGTCCAGTGCTACTAGAAGTAGTGTGTATGGACTACGCTTGACTTCAAAGCGAGCAAGCACACAGAAATCAATTGGGGAAGCCTTTGAGGCCACTAAGACAGTTCATAAATAACACACATGTATTGATTAGTCCTCATAGAAGTAGAAGAAAGAAGTAGAGACCAGAGGACACACTAGACAAGACACACACTGAAAGCTTTAGTTACTGACTGGGATTGAAACCTGTCACCTGCACATGATGACAGCGCCTTGCTGCAGGAACAAGTGTACTTGGACACATCATCAGCTAGACTCTATTCTCTACTACCTTGCTGCAGGAACACGTGTACTTGGACACATCATCAACTAGACTCTATTCTCTACTTATTCCGTCTATTTCTGTGAGCGCCACACAATACAAGTTTGTTTATTTATGAATTGATAAGCAAGTGCACTAACCACAAGGCAACCACATTTTGATGTGCATTCTTGATCATATTTGCTGGAAGTTCTATTTTGATAAGTTTATTTGAGTGCTTAATGTTGTCACAGCCGGTCTCCCTGGCGAAGGAGTTAAGGAAGTTGTTCAAAATCCTGTATGCCCACGTACGAAACACAGCTGCGTGAGATTGGACAGCGGATCCAACGGATGATGTCACGTTGGTTACTTACGGAGGCATGTGAGCCGGTCATTCAGAAAGCATGAATGTAAAACTTGCCAAGACACCAAAAGCAGCTGAAAAATGCTGGTGTTGACTGCAATGTCCTGTAAAAGGATATGCAAATAAAAAAATAGTGTTACAAGATGTAGGACATTGATACATTCATTTCAGTACAGTCAAAAAAGTCACATGAAGCTAGAACTCTGTAGCTCCAGCAATGACCCCCAGGAGTTTCAGAGAAAATTGCACTAGTGAACTGAATGATGGAGTCCTGAATGGAACTTACAACCCTCCGAGTGTGAGGATGGCAGCTTAACCACTTCACCACAGAGACCCCGAGCCAATAAACAGCCACGAGACATCTTTAGCTTCATAAGTGATGTTGAATGAAATAATGTATCAGAGGAGTTAGAGAAGAAGGGCAGAATATCAGATGGGCCTGTGTTCCCAATTCTTAACCCTTTGAAAATAAAGATTGTTCGTTCGTTTGTCAGATGTAATCTTGCTTCCTGTACAGTATCACCATACTGACTATGTCACCATCATCACATTGGTATTACAACATATTTCAGGTATGACTGCACTGCACTATTCTGCATGGCAAGGTGTACCACATCCAGTTCAGATCTTGCTACATAAAGGGTCACCAGTGAATGAGCAGGCCTTAAATGGGGACATCCCCTTGCACTTGGCCTGCCATCATGGACACCTGGATGTGGTAAGGACATTGTCCTTGTATGCCGTACTTACAGGCATCAGTGATCATGTCTCAAGATTCTCTGTTCTCTGTAACTATTGATACATTTTTGTGCTGTTATCTCTTCTTTCTGGTATCCTCTAACTCTTTGTTCCATGTATTCTTTCAGTTGTTACAATGTATAAGTGTTATTATTTCATTATAATATGACTAAAAACTGTTTCTGTTGAATGTAGCATCATCATCATCTTTATCATCATCATCTTTATCATAATCATCATAATCCTCTCCTCCTCTACCTCCTCCTCCTACTCTTCCTTTGGCTGCTACTGCCTCTGCAAGCTTATAACCATATTTATGAGTAAAAAATGCAATGGTAGATGTATTAGTGGTTAATACCTTCCACTTTCCCCTGTCTTCAGGAATATCAACAAGTTGCTGTAACTTGTCCTTTCTTTAATATTAAATCAGCCCAGAATATGTTTCACCGTCCTTTGGCCATTTGCCTTCAGGATAGCTTCCAGCAAGAAATCACAGCAGTTTACATAGGCAGATGCAACTAGTAGGTGGTTCATGGTAACCTGCATATCTGTTTATTGATGTCCTAATGAAGGTATGTGATTTATGCTCTATAAAACATGGATGGACAACCCAGGCCTAATCTCTGCCAGCCTGTGTGTGCTTGGCTGAATCATGACTAATTGGAACTCAGCATGGCCAGATGGATAAGAGCACTCACTCCGGTGTGCTGATGCTGAAGTAAGGGGTTCAACCCCTACACCAGTCAGTTTCATTAAAATGTTGACTTCCCATCCTTGACTTAGGGATGTAAATTACAAGTACCTTTGAAGTCAGAGTGATGGCGAGGAACACTGGAAATAGGGAAAGCTAATCAACACACTAAAGGTAGCAGAACGTATATGGACTATACTTCAGTTCAAAGCAAAAAAATATGACCAGGTTAAATCCTAGTATGCTTCTCCACAGAAGTGAAGTTCCAGTACCAGTATTGCATACCTAGCTGGTATCTAAGCTTGGAGAGGGAAATGAAATCTCTGCAACATACGCCCCATTGTTACAGGATCAGAAGAAATGTCTCTACATCAACCTAACTTCAGTAGATACCAGCCTCCTACAGGGCACAGATTACCTGACATCAGTGCATTCAGTGTAAGAATTAAAACAAAAACATCCAGAAGATTCACCAAGCAACCAATACAAACTATGTTGAAGTTTCCTGGGACAGTTGATTCTGCAGGTTTGAATCCTTGGGTTCAGCGTCTCCAGTTTGTCACACTTATGCAAGTGGATCAGTACCACTCGCAGAAATGTATACAGTTTAATTGTCATATGGATGCTGATTTTGTTGCTTTTCCAAATTAAATTCTCTAGAATTGCCGTTTCTGTTTGATATTTTCTTGAGTAGAATGTGAAATACTGTGAAAGTATCATCCTTGAATTTACAAATGATTTCGTTTCAGACCTCATTACTTCTGAATCATCAAGCAGACCCAACAATTTGTAACAAGGATCTCAGGACATCTTTGGATCTGGCTTGCCAGTTTGGACACACCAAAGTATGAGAACATTTCTTTTCTAGCATTCTTGCTGTCCCATCTGTGTTTGTGGTTGGGATGTGAAGTGGAATGTTTTATTTTAATCTATAGTATACTGGATCACTGTGAGGAATATTTTTTTTTTTTTAAATTGCATATCCTTCACAGGATGTTGCAGTCAACACCAGTAGTTTGCTGCCATTGTTGATGTCTTATCAAGTTTTACGTTCAGTAGTTTGCCATTGTTTTCTGAACGAGGAATAGTTTACTGGCCTACAAAGACTGTTGTCACGGTTTAATCCCCAATGTAGAAAGTGGTTTTCCCTGACTACATGCAGCTCTGGCATTGACCTACTTCCAATCAAGGGTACCAGGGATGTTTTTCTGGAAAGAAAAAAACGTGGCAATGAAGATTTGTCATAATCCCTTATCGTGGATTGATCTTAGATGTAGCGTATGTGAAGTTCTATTACTTCACACCAGAGTCTGCTGTGGTATTGCTGTTGGCTTGTTTATTTATCATGGATACATAATGATCCACACAAGAGCCATACTTTGTATTTCACAGATACATATTTCTTACACAAAAGCTGTACTATTGTTTATATTATGGATGTTTGTGAATAGTCAGGTCTTAGTAAGATATGACTGAGCTACCGTATGACAGTAGACGGTACTACCTGCTTTCTGTTAGCTGCTACCTACTACCTGCTACCTGATTGTTGGGCGGCACTTACCAAACCTGACATTGTGCCAACGGCTTCGGGCGGAAGAGCGCAATTGGGAGGGTACAAGCCTCCTGGTGCGAGGAAATGCAACCTAAAGACAAAATGTTATGGCAGGGCAGACCAGGCCCTAAGCCTTGGTTGTCAGCTGGTCTAGGATTGAAGCTCCGACAGGCGGACAGTTAGAGCATTGCTTTGCTGATCCGGCAGCTTCTGCAGCTTGTCTTGTTCCAGATGTATTGGTGTTACCATTCCTCTGGAGTGAACTAGGCAGGCCGAGAGAGGGATCATGCTGCATGGGCAACACATGGTCTCTATATTTTAGCCGGTGTGGGATTTGCCATTAAGTCGGCCCTGGTCGGCAAATTAGCTGGATTTCCAAAGGCTATAAATGACAGGCTCATGACCATGAAGTTGCCCCTGCTGAATGGAAGGAAGCATGCAACTATTGTGAGTGTCTACGCACCAACTATGACCAACGAAGATGATGTCAAGAAGAAGTTCTATGAGGACCTGCACAATGTATTAACATCTGTTCCCAAAGGAGACAAACTTATACTCCTTGGGGATTTCAATGCCAGAGTAGGCAGGACACCACCTCTTGGAGTGGCATTATTGGAAAGCATGGAGTCGGAAATTGTAACAACAAAGGACTCCGCCTCCTTCAGACATGTGCCGAACATGATCTCCTGATTACGAACACAATTTTCCGTCTCCCCATGGAAAATAGGACATCGTGGATGCACCCTCGCTCGAAACACTGGCACCTCATTGACTATGTCATTGTCAGGAGGAGTGACAGACAAGACGTCCGAGTGATAAAATCCATGTGTGGTGCCGAATGTTGGATAGACCATCGTCTCATTGTCTCGAAAATAAACATTCACATCAGGCCACCACGGCGTCCTCAAGGGGTGAAAATGCAAAAAAAGCTAAATGTCACCTGCCTAAACAGCAAGAAAATGCAGCAGTCGTTTGAAAATATGCTGGAAGACCGCCTCAAGCCAAATGCTGCAGCTAAACAGGATACAGAAACAGAATGGAGAGCTCTAAAGGACATAATTTACAACACTGCTATGGAAATCCTGGGTCCAGCCCCCCCGAAAGCATAAAGACTGGTTTGATGAAAATTTCGAAGACATCAACCAATTGCTGGCTGAGAAACATCTTCTCCTCAAGGCACATTTGAATGACCCAAAGTCAACATCAAAAAAAGATGCCTTCAAGAACATTCAGAGAGTAGTGCAGCAGAAACTTCGGCACATGCGGGACTCCTGGCTGAGCAGCAAAGCTGATGAAATTCAGGGCTTTGCTGACAGACATGATATGAAAAACTTCTACGACTCACTGAAAGCGGTCTATGGTCCTACATCACCAGGCATAGTTCCCCTCCTCAGTGCAGATGGGGGAACATTGATCACCGATAAGAAAGAAATCCTTCAACGCTGGGCAGAGCATTTCAGCAACATCTTAAATGCAACTTCCTTCTTCGATGATGAAACCATCAACTGCCTTCCTCAAGTTCCTACCAATGAGACACTTGATGACCTGCCAACCATAGTGGAAGTAAACAAAGCCATCCAGCAACTCTCCAGTGGCAAGGCACCTGGTCCTGACTCCATCCCAGCAGAGATATACAAGGCAAGTGGGCCGGTCCTAACAGAGCAGCTTCACCAAGTCTTTACAAACATATAGGTGAACGAGACCATGCCACAAGATTTCAAGGACACGTCAATAGTCCACCTTTACAAACGTAAAGGAAACCGCCAATCCTGTGACAACCACCGAGGCATCTCCTTGCTTTCAATTGCAGGGAAGATACTCGCCAGAATTCTTCTCAATCGCCTCACAGCCCATCTCGATCAAGGTTTTCTTCCTGAGAGTCAGTGTGGCTTCAGAAAAGAACGTGGAACTGTTGACATGATTTTCGCTGCAAGGCAGCTGCAAGAGAAATGTCAGGAACAGAACTGCGAAATGTTCTCCACTTTCATTGACCTTACCAAGGCTTTTAATACAGTCAGCAGAGAAGGACTGTGGAAGATTATGGCAAAATATGGCTGTCCACGAAAGTTTGTCCAAATAGTGCGGCTATTTCATGATGGCATGCATGCAGGCAAGAGTACAGGAAAATGGCGAACTGTCTGAACCCTTTCCTGTCACCAATGGAGTGAAGCAAGGATGTGTCCTGGCACCAACACTGTTCAGCTTCATGTTTTCAGCCATGTTGATGAATGCCTTCGAGAACGACGACATTGGAATAGACATCAACTACTGTATGGATGGAAAGTTATTCAATCTCAGAAGGCTGAAAGCTAAAACCAAAATTAACAGCGACACCATCAGAGAGCTCCTGTTTGCTGATGATTGCGCTCTATACGCCAACTCAGAGGCAGACATGCAACATAATGTTTCAGCTTTCTCACATGCCTGTGCCAACTTTGGGCTCAATATAAACTTGGAGAAGACCCTAGTTATGTACCAGCCAGCTCCAGGGAATAATCACACTGTGCCGAATATCAAAGTGAATGATCATAGACTAAGTGTTGTGGACAAATTCACCTATCTTGGCAAGCACTGTGTCACAAGCTGCCACAATTGATGACGAAGTGAATGCAAGAATCTCCAAGGCCAGTGCGGCCTTTGGCAGACTGTACAAGAATGTATGGGACAGAACTGGAATAAGCCTGCAAACAAAGCTAAAAGTCTACAAAGCAATTGTATTATCCTTGTAGAAACCTGGACTGTTTATCAGCGACACGCTAGGAAATTAAACCACTTCCACACAGTCTGCCTAAGGAAGCTACTGAAGATTAAATGGCAAGACAAGATTCCAGACACTGAAGTCCTAGAAAGAGCATCCATGCCCAGTATCCACACTATACTGATGAAGAATCATATTCGCTGGGCTGGTCACTTGACTCGCATGCCAGATCACAGGCTCCCTAAACGAATTTTTTACAGCGAACTGCGTTGTGGTAAACGCTCCCAAGGTGGCCAGAGGAAACGCTTTCAAGACACTCTGAAAATTTCACTGAAGGCTTTTGGAATTCATCATGACACCTGGGAGGCTGCAGCCACAGACCGAAATTCATGGCGTGCATCATTACGCAAGGGTGCAGTCATATGTGAGGCAACCAGGACTGCAAGAGCTGTAAAGAAAAGGCAGGACAGAAAAACCACTGCAGGAAATCCTCCTCCAGAAAATCCTCCTCCAGAAATGTCAAGCATTCCTTGCCCACATTGTCAAAGAACATTTCGAGCCAAAATAGGCCTTATCAGCCATCTTAGAACCCACGGCTCCATACCTTCAACCCCACTGGATGAAATGAATGGTCATCATCATTCTTGATGGAAAAACAACATATTTTAGCCCAGGCTTTGTGCTATGGTGATCAGTCACATTCGCTACCGCCATGGGTTGTAGTTATTATGCCTTTTTGAGGCACAATGTAACAAACTATCGTCTGTCAAGACGGCAAGGTGCCAATGGGATGTATGTGATTCTAGCTAGGAAATAGTGAAGTTTTTTATCCTATGCTCAGTTGTTTCAATGTGAATATATCTTTTGATTGTATGAAAAACAATAGCAACAAAACAAAAAGGCATTTCCACACCATGAACCAGGCAAGTAAGAGAAGAGAGGGTGTGTAATTTATTGTAAAATAGCATATCCTAAAGTGAGTATCTGTAGACAAAAATGGCTGAGACTAAGAAAGATTCCAGTTGTAGATGTTTCCACATTTTGAAATATACAATGCAGTAAATGTGTAGAATAGTGAGTAAACATTTGGTCTTTGTCCATCAAGAATGATGATGACCATTCATTTCATCCAGTGGGGTTGAATGTTTGGAGCCAAGAATTCTAAGATGGTTGGTAAGGTCTATTTTGGCTCGAAATGTTCTTTCACAATGTGGACAAAGAATGCCTTGACCTTCCAGGTGGAGGATCTCCTACAGTGCTTTTTTTTGTCTAGCCTTTTTTTTTCACAGCTCTTGTTTGTTTCACAAGTGTCTACACCCTTGCATAATGATGTACACCACGAATTTCGGTCTTTGGCAGCAGTCTCCCAAGTGTTGTGATGAATTGCAAAAGATTTTAGTGAGATCTTCAGAGTGTCTTTAAAGCGCTTCTTCTGGCTGCCTTGGGAGCGTTTAACACAGCACAGCTTGCTGTAAAAAATTTGTTTAGGGAGCCTGTTATCTGGCATGCGAGTTAAGTGACCAGCCCAGCGATCATTTGTGATGGATAAACACCATTTGTAAGATGAACTCTAAGGGATCTTAAAAATATAAGTTGCTTAAAAGTTTACTGGGTCGACTTCATTGCACCGGGCTTTGTCCTATAGGGATCTGTCTCTTTCCACAGCACGGAAAGCGTCGCACAAAGCACGAACTCCGTAGCTCTAGCGATGACCCACCAGAGTCTCTGAAAAAATTTCACTTGTGAACCAAAGGACACGGCCTGGAATCGAACCCACAACCTTTGGAGCCCGAGTCAAACGGCTTGACAACTTTGCCATGGAGACTCCATTGAGGGATCTTCACGAAAAAGCTATCAACCTCAAATACTCAGATAACTCATCATTTTAAAAATCATCACATGCCCTACAAAATGGCAAGGACATTCATGTATCTCCACAGATCTCAGTCCTTGGCATTGTGGATCATGGCTATGGATGATATTCCTGCATGCCGCCTCAGACCATCCAGCAGCATTTCTCTCAGCCTGCTTCTTCTAACACTGATCTGTCCAGTTGCCACGATACTTTCTAACACCTCTCTTCTCATTATTTGACCAAAGTACACTGTTTGTCTCTTTCTTATAGTTGCTTATATTTGAAGAATCTCAAAACAGAGAGGGAAGACCAGGAGATAGCGGTGGGAACGATTAGTAGTATGACTCTTCGCTGGCTGTTGAATGAGAGGATGGAGCACGTATGGGAATGTCCTGAGTACAGTGATGTCGGTTCTTAACTCAACTCAACTCAACTTATAGATGCTTATAATGTTCTACTTTCATTGGCCTTCCAGGCAATTGTTAGTTACACTGGCAGTCAAAGGTACTAGGAACATTCGTCTCAGAAATCTCATCTCTGTTGCTTCACGTCATTCAGCTGAGACAAACAAACAACAGAAATTATAACACCATAAACTGACGAATAATAGAATTAATATAGAACATCCTTGTCCAGAATAAATTAATTTGCATTATAAATGTCATTTATGTTAAAATTTATTATTTATTGATGTTTGTTGAGTTCATTTACTACTTGGACATAGCAAGGGGAATTATCCATGATAATTACTGTGCTTTACCATAGTAAATCACTATATAAAACTGCAAAATCATTTAAAACATTTTAGAACAGTATTTTCATTACAGTTGCATTAGTGTCTTTCCATATTCATAGAACTTCATAGGTGTCCACATCAGATTGACAATCACAAGCTATCGATAGTAAACTATTTCTGTTTGCAGAATTTTGAACATGGTATTGAGCTTACAATTCAACACACAGAATAAATATTTGACCAACTTATTTATGTGTTTGCTTTATCAAAGCATGCGTTTTAATGTTTACTTCCTTTCTAGGCTAAATTTGGACAAAAGTGTGAATGTGGAATTAGGAATAGCAATGAAACAAACGTCTAATATTAGACTTTATGGCAAAATGAAACATCCAGCAAATATAATTCTCGATGTTACATACACAATCTGTTAAATATTACTTGCTAGGTGACAATATGCCCTGTTTTGGACACTATTTTCTATTTCCTAATAAAATGTAAATCAGTATGTCTCTAATTTACATGCTAAGACAACTCTCCAGTTTTCTACCCTACATATGAAGTTATCTACATTTTCCAGGTAGTTGAGTTGCTGTTACGTAGCAACTTGTGTCAGAAACTCCTAGAAGATTCCCCAACTGACCTGCTGGACAGCAGTCGAACTACTTGTCTACACTTAGCTGCCAAGAATGGGCACAAAGAAATAATTAAGTATGTATTCACATATATTTAGTGTAATGACCCCTGCTTATCTATGTGATCTTTGAACACAAGTTTTTTAAATGTATGTATGCATGTTTAATCTGTCAAAGGGTGTAAAAACGTGTTACAGAAATTTAGATGGATGGTTGGTTGAGAGCTTAGTTGTGTCGAGTTGTTCACTCTCGGTGTACAGATAGAAATGGACACTGTTGATGACTTTGTTCCATTCTGGTTTTAAAAAGTTTGTTGCATATCCTTTACAGGACCCCAGCATTTTTTGGCTGTTCATAATTCCTGGACAAGTTTACACTCAGTAGTTTACCATTGCTTTCTGAATGACCGGCACCCATACCACTTAAGAAAAAACCAATGTAAGGCAGTCTGCTGCTAAATCGCCCACAGCTGTGTTTTGAACGCGAGTATGTGGGATCACGAACTGCATCCATAACCCCTTCACCATGGAATCGGCTCCATTCTGGTAAGCAAGCAATATACTCATTTCTTGCATGCTCATGAGCTATTCATGTAAGGGTATGCTTGATGTGGGTTGTTGTCACCTACCATCAACAAGGGAATTGCTGTGACTCTGTTGCTGTACGAATTGAGTTGAGCTAAGAATGACATCACTACACCCATGACATTACCATACACGCTCCGTCCCCCCGTTCAACAGTCAGCGAAGAGTCACATTACCAATCATTCCCACCGCTATCTGATTGAAGTATGAACGTCTATAGTCTTCACTAGGTCTTACTGTAGTGGCAATCACGGTTGATCCTGCCTTTGTTAGACTAGTCCCTGTTTCCGGGATTCCCCACATGGGATGTGGATATGTTTGTTTCATTACCTTGACACTTCTCTGCATCATGAATTAGCAAGTCATCAGAGGGGGACAGCTCACACCTTGATTTATGGAATCGCTGTAATTGTATTTGATATTATCATCATCTGTTCACATGAATTTTATAGACTATTATCTGCACCTATTAATTTATGAAATATATTATTAACACAATTTGATGTATGGAATGTGTCATGTTTACTTAATGTTAGCTGTGTTTTGAATGCAGGATTACGAATTGCATTCGTAACCCCTCTATAAGAAGAGTCAAATTGGAACAAGTTGTAACAAATAGAAAGTCTTATCCCCTCTGCTGTGTGTCCACCGTGACGAGGTAGAGGGGCTTGTGCATCCCAATGACCCCAAGAGCTATGCCGACGGTAGCACAGCTACTGGTAGGGCCACCCATGTCGGACAGGTCAAGGGAGAGGGACCAGACGAAGAGATACACAAACCTGCTGCCTTGTAGGTAGACTGGGGACAGTCAAAGGCTAGGGAAAGCACCCCGAATACATGCTTGTCAAAATCGGATGTACTGAGCCACAGGCTTGACAAAGCAGTGCAACGTAACTTAATTCATGATGTCACAAATCAAAATTAATCGTTATGGTGCTAATCCCGTGAAGTCCCATCAGGCGGCGATAGTGCCGGGCCCCCTGCCTCGAGGGGGTCCACCCATGACTACTGGTGGTCACCTTCCCCTGTGCTGTGGAGTCAAGGCACAGAGGAGTAGGTTAAGAGCTATTGACCAAATACCCCGGACACTCAACATACTACAGTGGAATGCCGAAGGAGTTTACAAGAAGAAAGACTCCCTAACACAGCGTCTTCATAAAGATAGAATAGATGTGGCATGCATTCAAGAGACACACCTCAACGCCAATCGCAAATTCTCAGTCAGAGGATATCAGGCAACACGGTTCGACCGCGAAGGCCACAAAGGAGGAGTTATAATACTTACACGAAATACAATACCTTGCAGCGAAGTATCTGTGATCTCTGACAACCAAACGGAAATTATAGGTGTTGATATAATGATAAAGGACGTGAAAATAAGAATCTACAATCTGTATAGCCCAGCAGATAAGGACCTTACACTCTCAAACATGAAAATAACTGACACAAACTGCATTATTGTCGGAGACTTTAATAGCCGTTCAGAAAGATGGGGATACCCAGATACTGACAAAAGAGGAGATGAATTGGAGGACTGGGAAATAGACTCAAATCTCCATCTACTCAACAAAGCGGATGACACACCGAGCTTCTACTCCAGAAGATGGCTTACCACTTCTACTTCAGACTTAGCTTTCTGCACAGGAGACATCCTCCACAAAATTGATCGCCTTGTGCTGGACCAACTAGCAGGTAGTGACCACAGACCAATCAAGCTTGTAATGAATATGGAGTATGTTCCACAGGAGCAAAAGCCCTTGCCCCGCTGGAATTACAAACGAGCAGATTGGGACAGATTTGCCATACTAACAGACAAATATTGTGAAAACATAAATACACGATATGGCAACATAAAGCAAATGGTGGAAAGTCTAAACAGAGCGATAATACAGGCAGCCACTGAGTCCATTCCTAGAGGAGCGAGGAAAAATTACAAACCATACTGGACTGAAGAACTACAAAGTTTGGAGGACAAAGTTGAAGATGCCAGGAAGACAGGCAGAGAGAGAACAAACAATTGAAGCGAATATCTCTCTCAAAGCCATCTCAGCAAAATATAAAAGAACAGTAAATCAAACAACAAGAGATTGTTGGAGGGAAAAAACAGAAAACCTGAATTTTGACAGGGATGGAAACAAACTATGGAAACTAGTGAAAGCCATGAACAATGAAGGACCTAGAAACAAACAAATAACAATTAAACAAGAAAATGCCTTGCTTACAGGAAAAAAGGCTGCAAATGCACTAATGGAACACTATGCAAATGCAAACCACATTGATATTACAACCGAACAGAAGAAAGCAATCAAAGACAAACAGATACATCATAGAAATACAGAGACAGCAGCAGAATATATGATGGCAAATCTAACAATGGAAGAAATGGAACAGGCAATGAATACCCTAAAAAAGAAGAAATCACCAGGAAAGGATGGAATCACAAATGAAATGCTAATAGGACTAGGCACCAAGGCAAAGAAGAAACTACTAGCAGTCCTAAATAACAGCTGGAAGAGAGGAATAGTCCCACAGGCATGGAAGGAAGCTATACTAATACCAGTCCCAAAGAAAGGAAAAGACCTGGAAGAACCAAATGGCTATCGACCTATCAGTCTACTTAGCTGTGTAGGAAAATTAATGGAACGCATTATCAATGGCAGGCTAACATGGCATCTGGAAGAAAACAAACTCTTAACACCACACCAAGCAGGATTCAGAAAGTACAGATCCACTGAAGATCAAATAACCTATATAGCTCAGGAAATAGAGGATGCCTTCCAAGAGAAAAAGCACACACTAGCAGTCTGGATAGATTTAGAAAAAGCATTTGATAAAGTATGGAAGGAAGGACTGAAAGTAAAACTGCAAAACATGCATGTTTGTGGAAAAATGTATAAATGGATCAGCCACTACCTTGAGAATAGAACTGCCAGGACAAAAGTACAAGGACAAACAAGCAAAATGATGCTGCTGGAGCAAGGTGTCCCCCAAGGAGGAGTTCTTTCACCAACATTATTTCTAGCATATATAAATGACATCACAGAAAATTATCCAGCCAGAGTACACACATCCTCCTTTGCAGATGACCTAGCCATATGGACATCTGAAGAATATATTAGTACAGCTAACAGCAGAATACAGCAAGCCTTATTAGCGCTAGAGGACTGGTCAAAATCATGGCTAGTGAAGATAAGTGAGGAGAAAACAACATGCACAGTGTTCTCCCTCTCAAATAAAACTCAGCAACCTAAGCTGGTATTGAATGGAAAAATATTGCGCCATGAAGAAAATCCAAACTATCTAGGAGTCACCTTTGATCGTCGCCTGACATGGAAGACACAGGTTGAGAAAAATCGAACAAGAGCAAGGCAGAGAATGGCAATCATGAAAAAGCTTGCTGGTACAACGTGGGGAGCAGATGAGAAAGTTCTCAAGAAGTTATATACTGGACGGGTGAGGCCAGTACTGGAATATGGCATTGCAGCTTGGGCAACAGCAGCTAAGTCAAACTTTAACAAAATAAGTAGAGTCCAAAACCAAGGAATGCGAATCATAACTGGAAGCCTGAAGACAACGCCTATTAATGAACTAGAAAAGATCACTTGTTTACAACCAATGCAGGATAGAAGAGATAGCAGAGCCCAGCAACAAGCAGAAAAATTTAGAAGGTTGACAGACCACCCTATGTACAACAGATTTAATGGTTTTGGAAAGGGAAGACTGAAGCGTAGCAACTTTGTAGAAACTGCAAAACGAAGGATTAGGGCAGATCCTATACTTAACATATCAACAGTCAAGCCCATATACAATGCACACAAGTTCCCAGCTTGGAGACAGCAGCAACTGCCTGAGATGATAGAAAACATTCCTGGTATTGAGAAAAAGAACACTCAGCATGAAACCGAAAGAAGAGAAATAACCCTAAACTACATAAAAGAACATTACCCAAGCAGGAATTGGACCCATGCATATACAGATGGATCAGCCAAAAATTCAATAGAGAATGGAGGAGGAGGAATTCTCCTAAATTTAAAAAATGGAGCGAAAAAAACACATTCAATGGCAACTGGAAAATTTTCAAGTAACTTCAAAGCGGAGGTAGAGGCTTTGAAAACTGCAGCAGAAATGCTCCTGATGGAGGAAAATAAAGAGAAGCAAATAGCTATCTTCA
Source organism: Cepaea nemoralis (assembly GCA_014155875.1). Taxonomy (NCBI): domain Eukaryota; kingdom Metazoa; phylum Mollusca; class Gastropoda; order Stylommatophora; family Helicidae; genus Cepaea; species Cepaea nemoralis. The sequence goes on along the minus strand of JACEFZ010018348.1, from coordinate 762,255 downwards.
CAGATGCAAAGTCAGCTGTCTCAATACTGAAGAGCAATAACAGCACAGAACTAACTGACCTAAGAGCAGCACTCCATGGTCTATGCCAGAAATCCAAAAAAGTTGTAATACAGTGGATCCCATCACATTGCAGTATACCTGGAAACGAAGAGGCTGACAGACTGGCAAAAGAGGGCGGACGACTACCACAGCCTGACATAGACATAACCTATAATGAGGCAAAGAGGTTGATAAAAAGCACTTATAGAACCAAATGGGAATCAGAGCATCCAGGCCATCAGAAGGATGATGCATATTACAAACTCGACCGAAGAGAACAAGTAGCAATCTTCAGACTCCGCACAGGACATAACAGGCTGAAATACCACTTGTTCAATAAACTAAAGATAGGAGATACCGATGAATGTAATTGTAGAACTGGAAAAATGACAGCAAAACATTTGCTGCAGGATTGCCCAACGTATGCAGAACAGAGAAAGATATGTTGGCCCACACCTGCTTCATTTGATGACAAGCTCTATGGAGACATCAACAAGCTAAAGTTGACCGCAGCTTACTTTAACTACATACAGGTTGACATTTAAAGGTGCCTGAAGACCCAGAGGCATGAAATGGAATATTGCTTGGATAGCAAATCCATTATGTGGAAAGTCCAAATCGAAAGCTCGCTGTGTGGGCTTCATAAAAGGTGGAAAAGTGTCCTAGTGGCACAAAATGGAATATTGCTTGGATAGCAAATCCATTACGTGGAAAGTCCAAATCAAAAGCCCACTGTGTGGGCTTCATAAAAGGTGGAAAAGTGTCCTAGTGGCACGAAATGGAATATTGCTTGGATAGCAAATCCATTACATGGAAAGTCCGAATCGAAAGCTCACTGTGTGGATGTCATCTGCAGACTGCATACTTCTGGTTTCCGGAAGAACAGCCTATGGTGAACGGAAGGCCCAATATACGGAAGTAAGGCTAAGCAGCCATGTGCAGGACGTGACGATTCCTTGGGTGAGCCCAGTACCAGAGCGCTATGTATCGGCTCTGCAAGTATGGAAGCCTCCTTGGATGGCGGGGAATGCCCATGGTCTGCCCCTGCCTTCCCTTGAGGGCTGACCAGGATCTTTGGCTGTTCTATATGGACCAGCTGGGATGGGGGATAACACCATAACAGTGAGAGTCAAACGTCCTAAGAAACCCCCGGGAAGGTTAACCCGGTCAACAAATGCCCGCAGAAGTCGGATGTGTCGGCCTAACGGCGCAAGAACGCAGCTCTGCTGTAAACAGGCACAACGCAATCACATCCACACACAAAAAACTCCGGATGAACGAAGAAGAAGAAGAAGAAGAAGAAGAAGAAAGTCTTATGAAGGAGGGTAGAGGAAGACAAAGAGAGACCATTCTTTATAGTCTTTCTTGATGAAGTGGAAAGGTATCAGCACATGAATTGACACATTCATTTAGAGAGTGCAAGATGTTGAGAAGCATAATCGCCCATGTCAATAGACAAGACACTTGATGATCATCATTATCGGTGGTACACTTATATTAACTATCATCATTATCATCTAGTGCCTTGCGTTAGAGATCATGCCTCTCCACAAATTGCGATCTCCGACGGCATGGATCAGTTCGTGTGTTGACCGTGCCATGACACAAGACTGTCAAGAATCTTCTCACACTGTCTTCCTCTATCTTTCTTTCTGCAAATCTTTCCGGTTGTTCCAGTTTTTGTCTTCTCATAACGTGGCCAAAAAACGATGACTGCCTCTTTCTGTTTTTTGTGATAAGTTGTCTTTGCGACTCAGCTTCCCTTAAAACATCTTGATTGCTCATTTTGGCTGTCCAATTAATTTTCAGTATTCTTCTATAAAACCACATCACCAAGGTTTCCAGGGATTTTTTTTTAACTAATTGTGCAGCTGTATGTTAAAACTGCTTCTGTGTTATATGCATGAGCTCTTTTCCTAAATTTTAAGGGCAGTGACTTATTGCACAAAATGTTCTTTATTTTTTAGAATGCTATTTTTGCTTGTCCTAGTCTATTCTTTATCTCAGTGAGGCGTCGTCCATGTGCATGGATATTTGATTTTCTGCACTTGCCCCAAAATAACGTCCTGCACTTTAATTGCATATTTAGGCACAATCTGTTTCTTTGATATCACTATGACTTCTGTCTTTCTGTTATTCAAACTAAGGCCCAATTTTCACTTTCTACAACCATTGTATCTACCATTTCCTGTAGATTCTTCTGACTTGTTGCTATCACGACGGTGTCGTCAGCATAACTTAAGTTATTTATATTATGTCCACCAACCAGGATCCCTGGCATATTTTCTATAGATCTCATTATATATTCACTGTACAATAAGAACAAATCAGGAGACAATACACAACCTTGTCTGATGCCCTTCTCTATACACTGAAATGTTCCCACCAGCTTGTTGATTTTTATGGCTGCTGTTTTATTCCAATATATGTTCTTTATTATTTGCATATCTTTGCCATCAATGTTCAGTTGCCTTAGTAATTTTATTATTTTGTCATGTTTCGAATGCTCTTGTGTAGTTTATGAAGCATAAGTACAGATCTGTTTTTACTTCTATAGCTATGTCCTGAGAATATATATAGTGTTGTCTGTGCCCTTTCCCTCCACAAATCACTAATTTCTGGTTTAATCTTTGCATCTTCAACTTCCGCTACAAGTATTGGTGGACCCTCACTATTGTTTTGAATATTTACATCCGGTCTCTTATCATCATACACCTCTTCCAGATATTCTGTCCATCTATTGACTTTATCATCTTATCCCATCAAAATTGCACCGTTCCTTGATTTTTAGCATCCAATGGTAGTTTGTGTTTTCCTACCTGTTATTGTATTTATTTATTGATACATGAAATGTGAGTCTTTTCCATAGTTTGTCCCAATTTCCATGCACTGTTAATTCAGCCATACTTCTGTAGCCAATTTGAATTTATTTACTATTTCTTTATGAATTCATTCTATTATATTCTTCTATATCTTGCTTTTTTCTTTTTCTTGCTTTTTATTTTTTCTTTCATCCATCATCTGCAAAATTTCATCTGTCATCCATTTCTTTTTTGCAATTCTATGTTTATGTGGGATAATTTCTATTGATGTCTGTTGGATTGATTCCCGTAACATGTCCCATTGTTCATCAATAGTCTGTATTATCTCCATGGCATTATATTTGTTCTTTACAGTAACATTGAACCTTTCTCTAATTTGAAATCCCTGAGTATGACAGTCATTTCGAAATTGTTTCACTGGTCCACAACCATGTCTAATTCGTTATAAAATATATCTATATCTTCTTCTTTGCAGTCTACTGTTGGTGCTTATACTTGTACTGTGTTAATATTTAGAGGTTTACCACTGAGTTTCATTAATAATACTCTATCTGAGATTGTCCAAAATCTTTTAACTGTCCTAGCACTCATTTAATCCAAGATTATGCCAACTCTCCTTTTGTAGTCCTTCCCCCCTGAGTAAATAATTATATACTTATCTAAATATTTCCCCCCGCTCCTGGCTATCGCATTTAACTAATCCCTATTATATTTATCTTAATTTTCTTTCTTGATATTATATAATTTTCCATTCTGTCTAAGTGTTCTGACATTCCATGTACCAACATTTATTTTATTTTCAACATTTACTTTAACAAGGGGTTAGCGAAATTGTTTGTAATCCTGTATATCCACATGGGGGAAAACAGAAGCTGCGAGAATTGGCAGCGGTTCACCCCGCACTGGTAACTTACGGGGTATGTGAGCCGGTCGTTCAGAAAGCAATGGCAAACTACTGAACGTAACAACTGCTGATGTTGACTGCAACGTCCTGTAAGGGATATGCAACATAAAAAAAAACAGTTGCTTGATGATGATCGTGCATCACTTATTGCACATGATGCTCCCTACCGGATGAAGAGACTCCACTGGAATCCCCATTATGTCGTTATCTTGAACAATTATATTTCGAAGCATGATATTAACTATATCTTCTGTTATTGTCTTCAGCACTTTCCTTCTCACCTGGTACAGTGTGTGATAATCTGCTGCTGTTATATGAAGTCACAAACACTAGTGGGAAATCTCCTGTCATCATGAATATCTGGTTCTATTTGCAGGCTGCTGCTTCAGGCTGGCATGAACATCAACAGATCCACACAGAAGGGAACATGCCTCCATGAAGCCACCCTGGCTGGCAAGACAGATGTTGTTCACTTCTTACTGGATGTGAGTTTCAAAACCATACTGAACCCAACTTTTATGCCTTCTTGACAACAAAGGAGTTGTGTTTACATGTTATTTTTATAATTTTGTGTATTTTCTTAGATCTGTTTGTGTTGTCCTCTTCCTGAAGAAGATTCATAGAATTGAAATGTCATCGTCTGTTGTCGATAATCATTCAGAAAAAAATCTGCGAAATCTGAAACCGACAAAAACTGAGGCAATTATTTCCATATAAAACAATGTAAGTCCAATTAATTCGTTCTAGACACTCCAAAATGCATACCAAAAACACATTTTATAGAGAATAAATATAGTGTTTAATACTAAAAACAATAAAAAATTAATACAAAATGAATATGAAAGACTAATGTAAAGAATAAATTAACATTAAACATGAAATATACCTTTCTGAAGACTCTTCTTGGCGCATGGACGACAGTAAGGTGAGAGAGAGGTGTAGATATTATTGTTTGGAATGGTAATCCCCCTCCATAAGGATCTTGAGTATCAAGGCACTATCTGGGGTCAATTCCCCTCTTGATCTTCTTGTCTTTTGTATGCCAGTGCGCCTCTTAAGTTTTTCAAACCATCCTCTGCAGGCCTTAAAATCACTAAGTACATTAGCACTTGTCCCAGGCATTTTCTGAGATCGGCATACAACAATCAGGCCTTTTCACATATGAGTGCCTCCGAAACAGAATTGTCATATAACTGTTTTTGATTTATCCAAATTAATAATAACTGATCGATATCTTCAATTGTTTGTAATCTCTGTTTTATTAGTACATTCACACCTTTTGCTACATTAGCCTCCTTTATTGCTTCCTTTGTCGCCACAATGGAACTTATCGTGGATGGCGACTTCCCATACATGTGGCCAATTTCAGCAATCTTAATGCCGCTCACATATTTTTCAGTGATTTCCTTCTTCATTCAATCATGTTCCTGGCCTTCTTCTTCAAAAGGCTGCTGGCTTTGGAAACTTTCTTTGGTCCCATGATGGAGTTAATAGGAAAGGGTTAACTTATTAGCAAGTGATGCTCACACGAGAAACAATGCCAAACTGGGCAGAAGAACGTGTGGGTCCCATTGTTTATGCAAAATTAGCTGTGAGGCCACGTGGTCATGCCAACAAAATCCAAGGCAACTGACGAAGATCAAGACATTTTTCGCAGAGAACAATATACAGAAACCAAAATTGATGAAAACCGAAGTCAACCAAAACCGAGGTTTCACTGTACTTATTTTTATTTTATTACTTCATTATTATATATTTGTTGATTATTGATTTGGGGGATTTTCACTCTGTTTCACCTTTATGGAGTCCTTGTAATGTATGTACACTGTGTCTGCGTTTAGAATGTCTCATCTTTTCGCAGGAGTGTTTTTTTTTTTTAAGTTGCATATCACTTACAGGACATTGCGGTCAACACCAGCATTTTTAAGCTGCTGTTGATGTTCTTGGCAAGATTACACTCAGTAGTTTGCCATTGCTTTCTGAGCGACTGGCTCACATACCCCATAACTAACCAACGTGACGGGATCCGTTGCCAAATCTCGCGCAGCTGTGTTCCTCATGTAGATATATGGGATTACGGAGAAAGTCATTAACTCCTTCGCCAGGGAGACCAACACGTACCTAACTGTTTGTATTTCAGATTGTTATATCCTGCTGCAGCTGTTGCTTCTCTTTTTTAATATTCCACTATAGTGGTGCATATAAACATACAATGAATGCTTTCCTATAACCACTATAGTCATCTACATAAACATCATAAGATGAATGCTTTCCTATTCCATTGTAGTTGTGCACATAAACATCATAGTTGTAAAACATCATTTGTAAAATGGAGTTATACCTCTCCATAACACAAAGCCTTGGCTGAATTTAGAGACCATGTGTTGCCCATGCAGCATGATCCCTCTCTCAGCCTGGCTAGTGTACTCCAGAGGAAAGGTCACACCAATACGTCTGGAACAAGACAAGCTGCAGAAGCTGCCGGATCAGCAAAGCAATGTTGTAACTGTCCTCCTTTTGGAGCTTCGATTCTAGACCAGTTGCCAGCCAAGGCTTAGGGTCTAGTCTGCCCTGTCATGACATTCAGTCTTTAAGTTGCATTTCCTTGCACTAGGATAAGGCTTGTATCCTCCCGAAGCGCTCCTCTGCCCGAAGCCCTTGGCACAATGTGCGTTGTCAGGTTTGGTGAGCGTCGCCAAACATTGCATCATAGTATGAATGCTTTTCTATACTGCTGTAAAAATCTACATACTATCACTATAGTTATATATACTTCAGTTTAATTGTTTAGGGGCACTGGTAGTGATATTCTTCGTTATGACCACAATGTATAAATATCACAAGAAGGTTGACTTATATTGCAGTATAATGATATACACAAAAGAAGAAAGAAACATTGTAGGGTGAGAGAAACAGTGATGGTTTATTTTGTGTGTTGTTGTTCATGCGATTTCAATGTTTGTGCCTGTTGAGCAGGTTTTATTCATGTGATGTCACTGTTTTGTTGTTCTGATTCCAGTGGGGTGCAGATGTGAATAAACCCAACGCCCGTGACCAGACAGCTCTGGACACTGTCCAGAAACTAGCCAGCTGTGATTCCTCCAAAGAGTTGATACATTTATTGAAAGGTTAGTTGAATGCTGTCTGACCTTGTTGTCCTCTTAGTTTTGTCATTATGGTTCATTACGGTAAATAATGGTTCAATCTGATATTACTTGTCTAGTTAAGTGCTTCTCTCACTTGTACAGTTGTACATGGACCCAGATAGGTCTGATCTGCCACCTCACACCCACTCTGGGGCTGGCAGATAATATATGAACATCTTTGGCAAAAATTGACATGTTTGTCTGTTATAGCTGAATCTACATTTGTGTTTCTGTTGTTATCAAATCATTATTTATCAGCTTGATCAGCTGGAATTGTTTTGAAGCAAGCAACCACCTGTAAGTTGGTTCTTTATTGTCATCAAATCTATTATTCATCAGCTTGATCAGTTGGGCTGCTTCTGAAGCATAGGACCACCTTTAAGTTGTGTGTATTCAGGCATGCAATGCCAGTTGCGCATCAGTCAACACAACTGAGATGTGTTCTAAAGTAATTAGGTTTCCCATAATGAAGTACCAGACATATTGTAGCAGTTATCATATTGAACATGTGCAGAACAAACCAGTGACCTCATGTTGCTAGAAGGACCAGTGATTTCAAGGAATACTGACTCAGCTTGTAACAAGGAGAGATGAGTGGTTTGTCCAAAGCCATGTCCAACTCGTTATAAAATACATGTATATCTTCTTCTGTGCTCTCTGCTATTGGTGAAGTAAGTATTATGAGTCAGCTGACAAAGTTTTTGCTGAGAATAATTGTGAAAAGAACAAGAAACAAGCTTAAACTATAATTTACTGATGAACAATATTGATATGTAGAGGGAAGGAATACAACCAATGTCATATACATTCTCTGGATATGCAAGGGGAAGTCAATAAGTAAGTCATAAATGGCTGTAGAAAAATAACTAAACATGATAATAACTTTAAACCAGTTTATTTTTATGCATACATTGTCCCTTTATTTCTCAACATAATTTCCACCAACACTGATGCACGTATCCCATCGTTTTATCAGTCCTCCCAAACAGGCTACATAGAACTGGGTACTCTGTTTCTAAACCATTTTCCACTTCACATTCAGCTTTGGCGTCATTCACGAAATGTCTTCCGCTAAGGTGGGATTTCAGTGGACCAAAAAGATGGAAATCGCTAGGGGCTATGTCAGGGCTATAAGGTGGATGGTCCAGATCTCCCCACCTTAGTTGGTTAATTTTCTTCCGAGTTAATCAAGCTGTATATGGTCTGGCATAGTCATGAAGAAGCAACACTCCTCTAGTCAGCAGTCTTGGACATTTTCTTCGAATTGCATCATGAAGCATCAATGGAGCTTCACAGTACGATTCAGAATTCACATTGTCACCTTTCTTCTTAAAATTGGTTAAAAGCACTCCTTGACAATCCCAGAACACTGTCAGCATAACCTTCCCTGCTGATGGCGTAACGTTGAATGTTTGGACACAAAGCAAAGAAGGATGCTTCCATTGCATTGAAGCATGCTTTGATTCGGGCTGGTAGTGATGCACCCATGATTCATCCCCAGTAATAGTCCTGTTCAGCATGTCTTCTCCTTCATCTTCATATCAACAGAGATGATGCAAGATGATGAACCAAATCAGTTCATTTTGTGTTCCTCTGTCAATTGTCTGGGTACCATCTTGAGCACACTTTCTTAAATTTCAATCAATTATGCTGTATGCTGAACCATGTGAGCAACCTATTGCAGATGCTACAGAGTCTATTGTTACTCGCCTGTCACCTCTAATTATCTCCTCCACCCGCTGCATGGATGCTTTTGTTTGCAATCTCAACAGGATGACCAGATCGGATTTCATCAACAATTTTAGAGCATCCTTGAGAAACTTTTCCTACCCAGCTTTGCACCGCTTTATGGGACAAACATTTGTCAGCATAAATAGGAAGCATTTCCTTATGAATGTCCTTTGCAGGCAGTCCTTTTGCCTTAAAAAAAACGCACAACAGCACTTTGCTCTTTGGTTGAACACTCCGTAAGTACAGTCGCCATTTTGTTTATGCTCTGCGCATGCGCATGAGACACCTAGCGCCACCTTACGAATGAAAGTATAAAGTTCGATGTTGCTGTCACCTAATGACACCTGTAGAAAACACTGACTACATTTACCTGCCATACCACAGAACTGTGTGACTTACTTATTGACTCGCCCTCGTGATTACAAAGTTCTAAAGAAGTAACAAAAGATCTGTACTTAATCTTTGTAGACTGTTTGACAGTGTAAAACATGAGGAAATAATCAAACTAATAAAACACTTGATGAATATTGATGGCAAAGATCTGCAAATAATAAAGAACATAATGTAGCAGCAAACAGCACATATAATCTCTCTCTCTCTCTCTCTCTCTCTCTCTCTCTCTCTCTCTCTCTCTCTCTCTCTCTCTCTCTCTCTCTCTCTCTCTCTCTCTCTCTCTCTCTCTCTCTCTCTCTCTCTCATATTCTCTCATTCTCTCATTCTCTCTCATTCATTCATTCTCATATATATATATAAGAATCAACAACCATTCAGGAACATGTCAATGTATCAAGGAGGGTGTCAGACAGAGGTGTGCTGTGTCTTCTGATTTATTTTCATTATACAGCAAGCAGATAATGAGATCTATTGAAAATATGCCAGGGATTATGGTTGGTGGTCACAATATAAATAACTGACAATATGATGATGACACCGCCTTGATAGCAACAAGTCATAAGAAAACACGAAAACTTATAGATACACTGGTTGTGGGAAGTGAAAGAGAATAATTCCTTGCACTACCAATTTGAGTAATTTAAATGTCTTGACAGAGGTTAAAGCTCAAAGACAACTGACAAAACAAACAGCATAAACAGGGAATCGTCATATTCGAGTCAAATAATGTGAAGAGGAAAACTGTATAATGTGACAACTGGAAAATATTGATAAAGTGAAGATTCTTGGTAGCCTTTTGTCATGGGCTGTTGAATGGATACAGGATGCTTGAGATTGCAAGATGTGGAGAAGATTGCACGTCCACGCTAGTCGGTAAGGTTCTTGATGGGGATAAAGATGTGTCATTAAGGAGCTGTGAAACACTTCGATGGGTGTAACTGGTGTTAAACCGATGATGTTTGGGTGCTGCAGGCAGAGTTCAGACTGGATATAAATACTACACTATAGTGCAATGCCCACCTATGACCTCTAGAAGGTGCATTCACACGTAACTTCTGATATCTTCTGAATCAGTTATTTGAGAAAAACAGCTGTCTGTGACCCAATGAGTTAACGAACATCCAGCACACGAGCTATGGCAATAGAAAATGTAAGAGGCATCACAATCCCTCGTGTTGTCTTGCAAGTTTGTCTTTTTAGACAAAGACTAGCAAAGTGCAAGCATGGACCAACTAGTGGAAGATAAGAGGAAACCACTGCTGTGTTCCTCTAGTAGACTGATGAACTGTGGTGATCGTGCGAGCTGAAGCACCGTATCTCCAGTATGCGAAGAAGCGAGGTCCTTAAGCTTTGTGTTCGGGCTAAAAGCAGAGGGTAAAAAACACAGGAGTTAGCAAATAGCAGTGGGAAGAACATTACTGCGAGAAACTAGAGGAATAGAAACGACCGTTTTTGTGTTTGTAGAATACGTTGTAGCTGGCTTACTACACTAAGAAGCAATCCAGAGCGGGAACTGTTGTGGGGCAGCATTCACGGCCTTCTGTTAGTACAGAATAGCCTACCTGAGCATGACGCATCCAGGTGTAACAGACTGGTGTTTCTGCTTCGTTCTTCTTTTCTGTCTGTATTTCTTTCTTACATTTAGCCTTTAATCTTTTGATTTTTTCCCCCCTTTGTGTACCCGTCCTTTACTTTCTTCCATCTTCTATGTTTTCCTTTAGTCTGTCTATCCATTTGTACGCATGTATCCCTCCTTCAGCCTGTACTCTCTACCTCACCTTGGTTATGTTTTCTGTAAAGGAATAATTTCGTGAGTTGAGAAAGCTTCACAACTGTTGTAATGTAATGATTGACCTCATTGCCAGAGCCGTGTGTGGGAGAATTGCATTTCCTTCAGCTCAGTATAGCGTGTGCATCAAACTGCAAGCGGTCTACGGCGAACTAAAGAAAAACTCCACGAGCAGCCGAACTTGGCGGTAATTATCAGCATCCTGCATCCCTTATGAAGTGTATTTAATGACGACCTCCAGGCGTCCTGGGGGATGATATTGGTTAATTAATCATTCTGACACAACGGCTTTATGTTAGCGCTTGAATAGGGTCACTTTTTTTTTTTTTCATATCCTTTACAGGACATCGCTGACAACAGCAGCATCTTCAGCTGTCTGCTGATGTCTTGGCGAGATTACGCTCAGTAGTTTATAGGGTCACTAGAGGTGCGGAAACATCGGGAGCTGACTGGGTGTCATGTGTGTGATATCCATGTTTTGTATCACTATGTTACAGGGGCGTTGGTTATCGTCACGTATTCTAAAAGGACAGGAAGCCTAATCGTACATAGTACATTGCCTTGTCAACCCAACGGTGTGGGTTCAGTCTCGCATTTCGTTTGTTCGACCATGTGTGGTTCATAGGTAGACCCAGCCTCCTAAATGTACGCTTGTATAGTAAGCAAGAGTGTTGATGGCGGGAGCTATAGTGCGTTCACAAATGTTTCGTCTCATTCACGTTCAGTTTTTTTTAAAGTATCTGTTACATCGTTGTGAAGTCTTTCTTGCCGTCTTAAATTAACTCCCACCCAAAGAATATGTCTTTGATAGGTCCAAAGGCAACTGAAATCATGGAAAGCGATGAAGTTTCTTTGATGTTTTGGCGAAAATGTATTGAATTCACACGAACAAACTTGTTTTATAGTAATGCAGGCTAATTCGGCTAACGACGCAAGGCACCTCTGAACACTTTTGTTCCACTATGTGGCGTGCTTCTCATAAAAAAATTCCCATGCATCACGGGGAATATTCATTATTGAACACTGATGTTTCCATGTGAAGATGTAATACATTTAATAATATGCATGTCATCTCTGACCCGTAAATTATATACTGCATATAAACAAACATTGAGATCTGCTGTGCAATCTCTAGAACAACAAAAACATGTGTTGGGTGTACATAATTATAAGGTTATATGCTAAATCGCATAATGTTCTCTCAGTTGGTTACTGAGTTATGGATTGCTGTACGGGGGAAAATATTTGTGAACGCACTATAGCATCTCCCGCAATGTAACACGGGAAGAGTGATGTTGCGAAGTACCGAGGCCTTTTCTTTATGTAATAGTTTTATCACCCTCGCACAATACCAGGTATATATATATATTTTTTTAAGTTGCCCATCCCTTACGGGATGTTGCAGTAAACACCAGCATTTTTCAGCTGCTGTTGATGTACTAGGCAAGTGTTACGCTCAGTAGTTTTCCATTGCTTTCTGAACGACCGGCTCCCATACCAACACGTTATAACACAACGCGACACGGTCTGCTGCACAAATCGGTCGCATCTGAGCTTCGAACGCCTGGTACTCGACTCACGAACCGCGTTCGCAAGTCTTTAGCCACGGAGCCGTCTACCAGGTATATAATATATATATAATAATATATGCTAGATTCTATCACGTCACCGCCAGGTAATATTGGCGCCTAGCGTGTTACAAACCGCGTTTCCCACATATAATACCACAGCATCATGTGTCGTGCCAAATGACGTAGACATGTATGTCTCCACAGATCTCGGCCTGTGCTGTTCTGGATCAATTCTATTGATGATATTCCCCCATGCCTTAGGTCATTTCTCCCGGTCTATCTCCACCGCTTCTACCGCTGATCTTTCGCGATGCTCTGTTTACTCACGACGTGACCAAAGAACATTATATCTTTCTTATAATTGTATATAACTCTACTGTCATTAGCCTCTTCCAGGCACTCGTTGTTAATTACTGTGCAGTTCAATGTATTCGCAATATCCGTCTCAGAAATCACATCTCCGTTGTGTTTTTATTTTTGTTAATTCTAAGATTGACTGCTGTACAGTAAAACATGGTCTGTATAATATGTCAGTACTCTCTGTCATAGATAATACTGAAAGCAATTATGTCTCAAGTTGTTTCACGCGACATTTACAAAATATTGGTAGCTGAGTTGTCAGCTCACCCTCACATAATATTGATGCCTGGGATGTCTGGCGTCCTGTCACCACACTCTGGTATGATATCTGGGACCTGGGAAATGTGACAGTTTGTCATCCAGCTCCAACGTTACATACTCGCTGCTTAGCCTTACGTGCTCCGTCTCCCAGTTCCCTCAGAAGGTTGATGTGGAAGAGAATATGAGTACTCGTAGCACTAGTCGCCAGTTGGTTATGCACGCAGTTAATGCGCCCTCTACTACATTCCTTTCTACCAGTGTCAGATTACGTCCGTGCTTCCATCAGTCATAGCCGCACATTAGTATCGACTCGTGCGATCATTTATAGGCTGTGTCCCTTTCTCGTGGTTTCTCCTTGTGTGAAGAAGATTACTGCCGCCACTTGACATTGAACCGCTGGACATCGTTTTAGCAAGTTGGTGCTCTAAGAACTATGCTGCTATATTTCTCAAGGTCGGGTGCATTATGTACATCCTGAAAGCGAGGCTCTGCTGGCCACATGTAGCCAATAAGTGAAAACATCCCAGCAACAGCGTCCAAGATAAATATTGCCTAAAGTCGTGCAAACATGCCAGTATTTCTTCTTTCTTCTGGTTTCTTCTAGCATGCCGGTGCATCTGGATCTGCTAGCTTATTTCGCTGATTCCAATTTATTAATTACGCTGTTAATATTTTAAGCAATATTTTATTTTATTTTTGCTTTCTTCCGTCTTTTTCTTTCGTTTATTTATAAATTTTACGAGCTGCCATGAAAATAAAAAAAAAAAAAGATTGCAGCGAAAAGCTCAGCAGAGAATGAAGGTAATTTTAAAAACAGACACCTCGAGCAGGTAGCAGTTAGTTTATATGGGAATAATCCCGCCAGCAGAGGCTTATAGAATACCTGCTGGCCAGCTGCCTCGGAGTTCAACTGTGATCATACAGCCATAAATCAAAATCAATCTGTGAGAATTATTTTGGCAGCAGTGAAATAATAATTCATCTATGAAAGGATTGAGATACCAAAACTGTATTCCATGGTTGACAAAAGAGGTTACGGAGTGATACATAAACCGCAATAATTTCAACATTCAAATGAAATATACAATAAACTGATTCCGACTACTTAAGCTTCAGAGGAGCAGCTTTACGTAAAAAGGATGTTTACTTGTACGACTCCAGGCCATGTACACATGCACACACAAACTATAATCACTAGTGGAAGGCGCGGGACAGAACATTTCGAAGACCCATCGCAGCCGACCTTCATTGCGGAGATAGCCCTTGACCATGACGAGGATAAGGGCCAGCATTATATATCCATCTGGGAATAGTTCCAAAGGCTAGTTGACAGCATTCTTGAACAGAATAACACAACAGACGAGAAGAAAAAGATTGCTGCTGGCTGCTTCAGAAAAGAGTATCCAAGTGAAGAATGAACAAACGCATGTAATGATTTCCTCCATAATAGATTCATCCTTGTCATCTGTTGGTACTTAACGCTAGCATTACGGCCAAACATTCACCATGCAGGGCACGTGTGACCGGAGAGCAGGACTGTTTCACCTGTGCGTAGAAATTTCTTCTTTCCTGCTTCATTCCACCTTATGATGTATAATGCCAGAATGTTAATGTTTTAGTGTTTCATCTGCTCCACCACCTGTGCTGCCTTTCACAATTCAAACAGTTGTAACACTGCAGGTGCCAATTTTCCCTAGATGAAAAGAAGAAAATCTGAAATTCTGCGATCTGGATTCCTTGTGGTTATCTGAGCGTCGCATTATACCTCTACTAAAGAGATTCCTCCTTATCTTTAGATTTGTTGGCTGGTGATTGAATTCTACAGCTAAAGTTTTTCTCTGAAATGAGGAAGCCAGCGCTAAGTCCAACCCTCTTTAGTCGCCTTTTACGACATGTGTGGAGGTTGCAGTTTGTGTGTATTCATTGTTCCCATTGTAGTCCCTGTGGTGCGATGGTTTGGCTGAAATCATAGTATGCTCAATGCCCATATTTTTGTGCTGTCTATAGAATAGTATTAATTTGGACACAGGAAAGCACAAAGGCACCCTGAGAAATTTGAGTGGACTATTAACCTCTCCTATCTGCCTAAGAGAAGCTTCTATCCTAGAAGCCTAGGAGATTTGCCTTATAGAAGAATGCTGAAAATTAATTGGACAGTAAAAAATGAGCAATCAGAACATTTTGAGGGAAGCTATACAGTCATAATTATTGGCCACATTATGAGAAGACAAAAACTGGAAAATGTACTGACAACTGGAAAAATTTGTAGAAAGATAGATAGAAGAAGACAGCGTCAGAAAGTTTTTGACAGTCTTGTGTCATGGCACGGAAGGGAGTCAACGCACAAATTGATCCATGCCGTTGGAGATCGCAATTTGTGGAGAGGAATGATCGCCCACGCCACGACACTGGATGATGATGATGATGATGATGGTCTGCCTAATTCCTAACCATGCAGTAGTTTCATTTCGCTGGTTCGTTCTTTGTAAACGTGCTTTTCCTGGACGGTCTGCTAATTGAGCTGTGATTCAGCACAAGTGCTCCCCCATGCTGGAGTCAGGGGAAAGCTCTAACTTGAGCACACCTTGTGCCTCCTTGTTTAAACTGATCATTATCTCTGTCGTGCGCTGTAAGCTGGCCTGACATTTTCCTCCCCAGAAGTGGACCTTTAGTGCAGGGTTAACGACATTTTAACGTGCTACTTGTTAACATTTTTCGCGGGTTAACTGTGCTTGGTTGGAAATTGAGACGAAACCAATTCTTGTCTTAAACGTTGTCTGCAGGCATGCAGACTCCATCCAGGTACAGATATTGCCATGATCTGATTATGCTGTGGGCTCATGTGCTGTGGTATACAGTCAATCAGTGCCGTCTCCGCGATGAACGTTGGCAGAAATATTAGTCGATGTTTATGCGCAATGAAATCCAGAGTGCTGGAAAGTCCCTGTGTCGATCAGAGTAGTGTGACCAGATTTAAAGATATTGCTGGACACTCATAGAAGGTGACAAGGTAGAGGTATCTATAAGAGAACACACTAGACAACAAAACAAAATAGTAACGTTGGGCACTACTGGCATGCGTCACCACGTTGCGAGAACATATGTCATTTCTGTGGTTTTCGTGCATTATGTTGTACCTCGTGTCTTCGGATAACTGTCTTTCCTGTTGTCTTCGGTGAGTGTCAGTGAATACCCATAAGTGCGCCAGCCCTCAGTACACATGTGCGGTGTCTAGTACCCCGACCATATACGGTTAGTCTTCACCATTTTCCCGCTGTATTTTCTAACTAGATCTGCCGCTCCCCCATGTTAACACTAAGTGAACGACAACTGCGATTATTACTACTGCTGCACCACCACCACCACCAACAACAACAGCAACAACAACAACAACATCTATTACTACTACTACTACTACTACTACTACTACTACTACTACTACTACTACTACTACCACCATAATTCATCATCATTAAGTGTCTTGCCGTCAGGAGTGGGCGTTCATAATTCGTATCCAGCCATTGAAATCATATTTTACTTCTTATCCGTCATCCATTTCTTGCGCCCTATAATCTTTTTTTTTTTTTTTGGGGGGGGGGGGGGGGGGGGGGGGGGAGGAAGTAGAGGAATTTCTGCAGCTTGGTTTACTGATTTCTTTAATATTTCCCACTGGTCGTTGACATCTTGAAATAATATTTCCATATCTGACAATGCATCAAATCTGTGTGAAGAAAAAAAAACAGAATTGATTGGTTGCAGTGCCTTCTACTTAATGCAAAGGTATGCCATTTTCATGTAAATAGCATGCATAATATATTTACATTTATTGATTGACACTCATATAAGTGATGTTAGCCCGGATGGCAGATGTGTTTCCTTTCACCCAGGAAAATTTCCAGAATTGACACCTGCAATGTTAGAACATCTGTGTGGATTGGAAACGGCAGCACAGGTGGTGGAGGAGTTGAAATGCTTGGGACATACCATGAGAAAACCTGAGAATATTATCACTAGAACGCCCTTCATGTGGAACCAACAAGGCAGACGAAATAGAGGAAGACCTGAAAACACACTGAGAAGAAAATTTGAGACAGAAATGAATACAGGGAAGAAATGGATGAAGCTGCATGAGATATCAACCGATATGCTCGTTGTGAGTTAGTTGAGAGCATATGCTTCAGTGGGAAATGGCAGGCGAAAGAAGAAGAAAACTCATAGAAAAACACAAATAGATATTAGAGTACACACTAGACAATATAAAAATTGAAAGTAACCGCGCTGGGATTTGACCATGCCTTCCCCAAATGGCAACTATGCATGGCTGTAGAAACATGTGTACTACGACCCACAGCCACTCTAATCTCTGTTTCTTTTATCTACTACTACGAGTGCCACACAGTGCCTGTTAATGTATTTCTCATACAGTTAGAATGGCCTCACCGGTTGCCCAACAATTGACATGCCTTTGCACTACTACAGTCGTATACTCCACAGGTAGTGTAATATTGTTACGGTTAATCCATGCCCTGATATCCATCATGGCGAAAGCTAGTGGTGCTCTGACGAGGTGACTGTGCAGGTATCCGTTTCATTTCTGTACCACTCTGCTCCCGATGGCGCATGGTTGTTCGCAGATTGCTTATCCACTGACACACGGGCCTGCACCAAGCCGTTGTTTTTACCCCTGGTGCACTATTGTGTTATCGGTGCGCAGGGGTTTCTGTTTGTAATCCCAGGTAAGACACGGGATTTGTACATGTCGGAGGTAAAATCAACAAATCTAATTCTCTGCACTGAGCGGTAGCGCGTGCGTTAGTGTAGTTGAAAGGGAGCTACGTTGGCTATGTCACGAGTGCGGTGGGACGAGGGTTCGACTGTTGCATCCATCGTTCGAGGACAACACTGGCCACCCAGTCCTCCATGTATTCAGGTCTAGCTAGATGAGGGCAACACTACCACCTAGTCCTCCGTGCATTCAGATCTAGCTAGATGAGGGCAACACGGCCACCCAGTCCTTCATGTATTCAGATCTAGCTAGATGAGGGCAATACTGGCCACCCAGTCCTCCGTGCATTCATATCTAGCTAGATGAGGGCAACACTACCACCCAGTCCTCTGTGCATTCAGATCTAGCTAGATGTGGGCAACACGGCCACCCAGTCCTTCATGTATTCAGATCTAGCTAGATGAGGACAACACTGGCCACCCAGTCCTCCGTGCATTCAGATCTAGCTAGATGAGGGCAACACGGCCACCCAGTCCTTCATGTATTCAGATCTAGCTAGATGAGGGCAATACTGGCCACCCAGTCCTCCGTGCATTCATATCTAGCTAGATGAGGGCAACACTACCACCTAGTCCTCCGTGCATTCAGATCTAGCTAGATGAGGGTAACACTACCACCTAGTCCTCTGTGCAATCAGATCTAACTAGATGAGGGCAACACTGGCCACCCAGTCCTCCGTACATTCAGATCTAGCTAGATGAGGGCAACACTGGCCACCCAGTCCTCCGTGCATTCAGATCTAGCTAGATGAGGGCAACACTACCACCCAGTCCTCCGTGCATTCAGATCTAACTAGATGAGGGCAACACTACCACCCAGTCCTCCGTGCATTCAGATCTAACTAGATGAGGGCAACACGGCCACCCAGTCCTTCATGTATTCAGATCTAGCTAGATGAGGGCAACACTGGCCACCCAGTCCTCCGTGCATTCAGATCTAACTAGATGAGGGCAACACTACCACCCAGTCCTCCATGCATTCAGATCTAGCTAGATGAGGGCAACACTACCACCCAGTCCTCCGTGCATTCAGATCTAACTAGATGAGGGCAACACTACCACCTAGTCCTCTGTGCATTCAGATCTAACTAGATGAGGGCAACACTACCACCTAGTCCTCCGTGCATTCAGATCTAGCTAGATGAGGGTAACATTACCACCGAGTCCTCTGTGCATTCAGATCTAACTAGATGAGGGCAACACTGGCCACCCAGTCCTCCGTACATTCAGATCTAGCTAGATGAGGGCAACACTGGCCACCCAGTCCTCCGTGCATTCAGATCTAGCTAGATGAGGGCAACACTACCACCCAGTCCTCCGTGCATTCAGATCTAGCTAGATGAGGGCAACACGGCCACCCAGTCCTTCATGTATTCAGATCTAACTAGATGAGGGCAACACTACCACCCAGTCCTCCGTGCATTCAGATCTAACTAGATGAGGGCAAAACTACCACCTAGTCCTCTGTGCATTCAGATCTAGCTAGATGAGGGCAACACTGGCCACCCCGCCCTCCGTGCATTCAGATCTAGCTAGATGAGGGCAACACGGCCACCCAGTCCTTCATGTATTCAGATCTAGCTAGATGAGGGCAACACTGGCCACCCAGTCCTCCGTGCATTCAGATCTAACTAGATGAGGGCAACACTACCACCCAGTCCTCCGTGCATTCAGATCTAGCTAGATGAGGGCAACACTACCACCCAGTCCTCCGTGCATTCAGATCTAACTAGATGAGGGCAACACTACCACCTAGTCCTCTGTGCATTCAGATCTAACTAGATGAGGGCAACACTACCACCCAGTCCTCCGTGCATTCAGATCTAGCTAAATGAGGTCAACACGGCCACCCAGTCCTTCATGTATTCAGGTCTAGCTAGATGAGGGCAACACTACCACCCAGTCCGCCGTGCATTCAGATCTAGCTAGATGAGGGCAACACTACCACCCAGTCCTCCGTGCATTCAGATCTAGCTAGATGAGAGCAACACTACCACCCAGTCCTCCGTGCATTCAGATCTAACTAGATGAGGGCAACACTACCACCCAGTCCTCCGTGCATTCAGATCTAGCTAGATGAGGGCAACACTACCACCCAGTCCTCCGTGCATTCAGATCTAACTAGATGAGGGCAACACTACCACCCAGTCCTCCGTGCATTCAGATCTAGCTAGATGAGGGCAACACTGGCCACCCAGTCCTCCGTGCATTCAGATCTAACTAGGTGAGGGCAACACTACCACCCAGTCCTCCGTGCATTCAGATCTAATTAGATGAGGGCAACACTACCACCCAGTCCTCCGTGCATTCAGATCTAGCTAGATGAGGGCAACACTACCACCTAGTCCTCCGTGCATTCAGATCTAACTAGATGAGGGCGACACTGGCCACCCAGTCCTCCATGTATTCAGGTCTAGCTAGATGAGGGCAACACTACCACCTAGTCCTCTGTGCATTCAGATCTAGCTAGATGAGGGCAACACTGCCACCGAGTCCTCTGTGCATTCAGATCTAGTTAGATGAGGGCAACACTACCACCCAGTCCTCCGTGCATTCAGATCTAGCTAGATGAGGGCAACATTGCCACCCAGTCCTCCGTGCATTCAGATCTAGCTAGATGAGGGCAACACTACCACCTAGTCCTTCATGCATTCAGATCTAGCTAGATGAGGGCAACACTACCACCTAGTCCTCCATGCATTCAGATCTAGCTAGATGAGGGCAACACTACCACCTAGTCCTCCATGCATTCAAATCTAGCTATATGAGGGCAACACTACCACCTAGTCTGAATGCACGGAGGGCTGAGTGGCCAGTGTTGCCCTCATCTAGCTAGATCTGAATGCACGGAGGGCTGAGCTAGATGAGGGCAACACAACCACCTAGTCCTCCATGCATTCAAATCTAGCTAGATGAGAGCAACACTACCACCTAGTCTGAATGCACGGAGGGCTGAGTGGCCAGTGTTGCCCTCATCTAGCTAGATCTGAATGCACGGAGGGCTGAGCTAGATGAGGGCAACACTGCCACCTAGTCCTCCGTGCATTCAGATCTAGCTAGATGAGGGCAACACGGCTACATAGTCCTCCGTGCATTCAGATCTAGCTAGATGAGGGCAACACGGCCACCTAGTCCTCCGTGCATTCAGATCTAGCTAGATGAGGGCAACACTACCACCTAGTCCTCTGTGCATTCAGATCTAACTAGATGAGGGCAACACTACCACCCAGTCCTCCGTGCATTCAGATCTAGCTAAATGAGGTCAACACGGCCACCCAGTCCTTCATGTATTCAGGTCTAGCTAGATGAGGGCAACACTACCACCCAGTCCTCCGTGCATTCAGATCTAGCTAGATGAGGGCAACACTACCACCCAGTCCTCCGTGCATTCAGATCTAGCTAGATGAGAGCAACACTACCACCCAGTCCTCCGTGCATTCAGATCTAACTAGATGAGGGCAACACTACCACCCAGTCCTCCGTGCATTCAGATCTAGCTAGATGAGGGCAACACTACCACCCAGTCCTCCGTGCATTCAGATCTAACTAGATGAGGGCAACACTACCACCCAGTCCTCCGTGCATTCAGATCTAGCTAGATGAGGGCAACACTGGCCACCCAGTCCTCCGTGCATTCAGATCTAACTAGGTGAGGGCAACACTACCACCCAGTCCTCCGTGCATTCAGATCTAATTAGATGAGGGCAACACTACCACCCAGTCCTCCGTGCATTCAGATCTAGCTAGATGAGGGCAACACTACCACCCAGTCCTCCGTGCATTCAGGTCTAACTAGATGAGGGCAACACTACCACCTAGTCCTCCGTGCATTCAGATCTAGCTAGATGAGGGCAACACTGGCCACCCAGTCCTCCGTGCATTCAGATCTAACTAGGTGAGGGCAACACTACCACCCAGTCCTCCGTGCATTCAGATCTAATTAGATGAGGGCAACACTACCACCCAGTCCTCCGTGCATTCAGATCTAGCTAGATGAGGGCAACACTACCACCCAGTCCTCCGTGCATTCAGATCTAGCTAGATGAGGGCAACACTACCACCTAGTCCTCCGTGCATTCAGGTCTAACTAGATGAGGGCAACACTACCACCTAGTCCTCTGTGCATTCAGATCTAACTAGATGAGGGCGACACTGGCCACCCAGTCCTCCATGTATTCAGGTCTAGCTAGATGAGGGCAACACTACCACCTAGTCCTCTGTGCATTCAGATCTAGCTAGATGAGGGCAACACTACCACCCAGTCCTCCGTGCATTCAGATCTAGCTAGATGAGGGCAACATTGCCACCCAGTCCTCCGTGCATTCAGATCTAGCTAGAAGAGGGCAACACTACCACCTAGTCCTTCATGCATTCAGATCTAGCTAGATGAGGGCAACACTACCACCTAGTCCTCCATGCATTCAGATCTAGCTAGATGAGGGCAACACTACCACCTAGTCCTCCATGCATTCAGATCTAGCTAGATGAGGGCAACACTACCACCTAGTCTGAATGCACGGAGGGCTGAGTGGCCAGTGTTGCCCTCATCTAGCTAGATTTGAATGCACGGAGGGCTGAGCTAGATGAGGGCAACACTACCACCTAGTCCTCCATGCATTCAAATCTAGCTAGATGAGAGCAACACTACCACCTAGTCTGAATGCACGGAGGGCTGAGTGGCCAGTGTTGCCCTCATCTAGCTAGATCTGAATGCACGGAGGGCTGAGCTAGATGAGGGCAACACAGCCACCTAGTCCTCCATGCATTCAGATCTAGCTAGATGAGGGCAACACTACCACCTAGTCTGAATGCACGGAGGGCTGAGTGGCCAGTGTTGCCCTCATCTAGCTAGATTTGAATGCACGGAGGGCTGAGCTAGATGAGGGCAACACTACCACCTAGTCCTCCATGCATTCAAATCTAGCTAGATGAGAGCAACACTACCACCTAGTATGAATGCACGGAGGGCTGAGTGGCCAGTGTTGCCCTCATCTAGCTAGATCTGAATGCACGGAGGACTGGGTGGTAGTGTTGCCCTCATCTAGCTAGATCTGAATGCACGGAGGGCTGAGTGGCCAGTGTTGCCCTCATCTAGCTAGATCTGAATGCACGGAGGGCTGAGCTAGATGAGGGCAACACTACCACCTAGTCCTCCATGCATTCAAATCTAGCTAGATGAGAGCAACACTACCACCTAGTCTGAATGCACGGAGGGCTGAGTGGCCAGTGTTGCCCTCATCTAGCTAGATCTGAATGCACGGAGGGCTGAGCTAGATGAGGGCAACACTGCCACCTAGTCCTCCGTGCATTCAGATCTAGCTAGATGAGGGCAACACGGCTACATAGTCCTCCGTGCATTCAGATCTAGCTAGATGAGGGCAACACGGCCACCTAGTCCTCCGTGCATTCAGATCTAGCTAGATGAGGACAACACTACCACCTAGTCCTCCGTGCATTCAGGCCTACAACAAGTGATGGTCCTATCACACCACAGACCCGTAACAAGTTCCCGCGTTTTTGTCCACTGCGTGGCGCTGACTGGACCTTGGTGTCTCAGCCTTTATAAATCCTCCCGGCATCGATCGGCCATGGGTCTAAGTATGTAATGATTGAATGAAAGGTCATGTAGGTAGATGATCCGGGTGCTTCTCATCATCGCCATCGCTTGCCATCATCGACGGCCACATTTTTGACAGGTTAATGCCAAGCACAAATCTACAGCTTGTGCCTGTAAGCCGGTGATGTCATGTTTTCTACACCCCGACGTGACGTTTGTCTAAGTGTGCCCGTTGGTGTGATGGTTAGAACGTGACCCTGACCATGGCATGAGCGTGGTAGGACAAGTTTTCCATGTCAGCTCTCGTCGCTGGTGGCTATGGGAGGGAAAGACTGACCACATATTTCTCCATGCACTCAGGCCTACACAATGTCATGGTCCTTAACTCTTCACATAGCCACAACAGGTTCCGGCTCCGGGACTTAATTATTAAAAATAATGTTTGTTTGGCTGAACTAATTGTGTCTCATATAACGCACCCCCTTATTAACACGGGCTGACACGTAACACTTTATAGTTTCTTATATCTTAGCCTTGTGGCTATGCATTCGCCCAGTGGGCCTGTGTTCAAATCCCCTACAGCTTTGTATATGTGTGACCACGTGACATTAGGATAGACTAGGATGCATAAGTACCCCAAAAAATTGACTACATCAACTCTCAAATGGCGTCTTATCAAGAAATAGACCTACCGCGCGTATTTCCAACATGCCAGTAGAGCATGGACACGGGGACACTTGTCTTATACTCCATACCAATGATCTCACCATACGTTGGTTAGTTGGTTGTTGTTTATATGACCACTAAACCTAAGACAAAAATGCCAAGTACGCAGCCTTCTGTGAGTGTTTGGGGAGTCCCTCTCCTGCCATCCACATATTGGGCTAGTGCAGGGGTGGGCAAACTTTTTTGTGCGGAGGGCCGCATTGACAAATGTAAAGCTATTGGCGGGCCGCATACATATTATGTCCACTTTGTTTACAGCAACCTATCACAATAAGCAATTTTAATTATTTATAGGTTATTAAGCAGTGTAAATAACTAATTATAGCAATTTTATTTTGCTAATACACTTATACATTGTATTTGACAATATGGACAAAAACTTTTACTAATTTGTTAACAAGATTTTACAACTTGTTTTTATAATAAATATTTTTTTATTATCTATCAATGGCTTTAATTTAGACACAAACCGACTACATTGTCACTATAAATGTTGAAATTCACATGACACCCTGAATGCACGGAGGGATAGCTGGCCCGTCTTTCCCTCACTTAGCGAACGACGAGCTGACGTCGAACACCTGTCCAATCGCACTATTCACATTATCAGCACAGTCTCCTAAAGATTCCACTAACGCACCAGCTAGACTTATGACACTAGTAAGTTATATTTCTTAAGTGTCTAGCCACATTTTTTTTCACGGGTTGTTGAAGTCGTGGGTTCGAGTTACGGCGTAAATTTGATGTTGACTCCATAGTCATCACTCCATTAAACTTGACTTGTTTTCCCAGTATCTGTTCTGTCGTTATCTTGGTGTTGCTCTTTGTTGTTTCGAGTAACCTCTGGTATCCACTTCTTTCCCCAGTGTCTTCTTTGATCGCCAGTCGATACTTATCTTTCTCTTATTCTGTACTCGTCTCCTCCCACCTCCCAATCCCCGGTGTGCCTCCCAGCCGTCTCCGTGTGTTATTTCTACCTCAGGAGCGATAGGAAGCGTTACGTCAGCGCTCAGGTTCAGTCTGAGGTCATATACACCTGCCGTTTTTGCACACCTCACCTCGAGGAGCAGATGATCAGGCCTGCGTCTCTCACCTTGGCGTTTGATGGAAGCTCTCTGGGGTTGTTTGTGTTGTCTTCTGGTGCACTAGATAAGGTGTTCGTGCAAAATGAACACAACCAAGTGGCGTCATTTCTCCTACAAGTCTCTCTCTCTCGCACTTTTTCTCTCCAGATCTCTCTCTCTCCCCCCCCCTCTCTCACTCTCTCTCTCTCTCTCTCTCTCTCTCTCTCTCTCTCTCTCTCTCTCGCACTTTTTCTCTCCAGATCTCTCTCTCTCTCCCTCTCTCTCTCTCTCTCTCTCTCTCTCTCTCTCTCTCTCTCTCTCTCTCTCTCTATGTGTGTCTCAGATTATCTCTTCTTCTTTATAGTTTAGCCTCTAAGAGAGGTTTGTCGATCTCTGCCTGCCTTTTTACTTACCTACCTACCTACCTACCTTTCTGTCTGTCTGACTATCTGTCTGTCTGTCTGTTCGTTAGTCCGAACGCCGGACCATTGATATATCAAGATAGATACAGGTAGATAGTTGTTTTTTTTAAACGAGGGCGGGGGGGGGGGGGTGTGGTAGATAGCAAGAAGGAAAAAAATTTGTTTTGGAGGGAGAGGAATCGTCACCAATAAAATCGAGAAAGTAGATGACAGGGAAAGAGTAGTCAACAAGACATACAGTGAGGAAAGTAAAGGAAGAATAGTTAAAGGAAAGAGAGCAAACAGGAGGGACAATACGGAAGGGAGAAGTGCTGTCAGTAAGGCACAGCGGGATGAACACATTTTTTTTGTGGGTTCGCATATCCTTTACAGGACATCGCTGTCAACATCAGCATCTTTCAGCTGATTGTTGATTTCTTGGCAAGATTACAGTCAGTAGTTTGCCATTGCTTTCTGAGAGACCGGCTCCCATACCCCGTAAGTTACCGACGCACGAGAACCGCTACCAATTATCGCGCACGTCACGTTACTCACGAGAGTGTACGGGATTAACACATCGATAATTAAAAATGCGCGGGCATGGGGATAGCAATGACTAGTCAGACTGACATAAACTGACCCAAATGAAAGAGGACAGTTAGTCATAAATTGAGTGAAAGTTCAAGGCCAGAGGACCGAGTTCATTGCAGCGGGGTTTATCCATCTGACTCGTACTTTCTTTTTCTCTCTATCTTCTCTCTCTCCCTCTCTCTCTCTCTTTCTCTCTCTCTCTCTCTCTCTCTCTCTCTCTCTCTCTCTGATCTCTATCTTATCTCTATTTAGCTCTTTCTCCCTCTCTCTCTCCCTCTCTCTCTCCCTCTCTCCCTCTCTCTCTCCCTCTCTCTCTCCCTCTCTCTCTCTATCTGATCTCTATCTTATCTCTATTTAGCTCTCTCTCTCCCTCTCTCTCTCTCTCTCTTTCTCTCTCTCCCTCCCTCTCTCTCTCTCTCTCCCTCTCTCTCTATCTGATCTCTAGGTCTGTCTGATCTCTATCTCTCTCTATCTGTTCTCTATCTCTCTCTATCTGTTCTCTATATCTATCTATCTATCTATCTATCTATCTATCTATCTATCTATCTATCTACCTACCTACCTATCTACCTACCTACCTACCTACCTATCTATCTATCTGCCTGTCTGTCTGTCTGTCTGTCTGTCTGTCTGTGTCTATATGATCTCTATCTCTCTCTCGTCTCTATATCTCAGTTGAACGACTAGCCACTCATATAGAGCATCGCACAAAGCACGAACTCCGTAGCTCCAGCGACGATCCCCATGTGTCTCTGAATACATTGCACTCGTCTGAGCGATGCAGTCCAAAATCGAACCCACGACCTTCAGAGCACGAGGCTGACGAGCAGCCAGCAACTTGAAACAGAAAGGGAATAAAGAGAGGAAAGCAATGTCGGTTGTTCGACAAGACAGACCGTTGGAATGAATATTCCGAAGAAAGCATAGAAAGTTACAGGAGCGTAGCCAGCCAGCAAAGGCCAGACATGGGGTTTAGTTCCTTTGGTCTGCGAGTGGCATCACAGTGAACCTGACCAGTGGTCGTGGTGCGCCTATTTCCTGGAAACCAGGCGTAAACCATTATTGATGGAACATATGCCTTCTCATCCTTGGGAACGTAAATTACAAGTACCTCAGAAGTCGGAGTGGGTTTGCCTGATGGCGAGGGACATTGGTAATAGAAACAGCTAATCCACAAGCAAAGATCATTAGAAGTAGCAGTAGGTGTATGGACTTAGGTTTAGGTCAAAGCCCGCGAAGGCACAAACAAACAAGAAGCAGGCGAGTAGTGGCTGGTCTTTAACAGACTTTCTGTTATTCGCCATCTGCTATTCGTTAAATTGTTGCTTGTTTGTTCTTCCTTCCTGCCTCGCATACTTCCTTCTTCCGTGTGGGAGACTCCATAGCGGAGAGGTTACGCCTCCTTCCTCACACTCCGAAGGCTGTGGGTTTGATTCCGGGCTATGGCAGGCGGTACAATTTAGTCGTCGCTGGAGCTACGGTGTTCGTGCCTTGTGCGACGCTTTCGGCTAGCCGCCCTGTGGAAAGAGACTCAGCCATATCGGATAAAACCCGGTGCAATTAAGTCGAGCCTCTTCCATTGTACATCCTTTTCCGCGTTTCCTTCCTTTCTTTCTTGCTTTCTTTACTCCTTCCTTACATCTGTATTTGCTACTCTGACACTGCTATTTCTTGTGAAACATGGACTGTTTATCACCGACATGCTAGGAAATTAAACCACTTCCACACAGTCTGCCTTAGGAAGCTATTGAAGATTAAATGGCAAGACAAGATCCTAGACACTGAAGTTCTAGAAAGAGCGTCCATACCCAGTATACACACTCTACTAATGAAAAATCAGATTCGCTGGGCTGGTCACTTAACTCGTATGCCAGATCACAGGCTCCCAAAACAAATTTTATTTTACTGTGAGCTGCGTTGTGATAAACGCTCCCAAGGCGGCCAGAGGAAACGCTTTAAAGACACTCTGAAAATCTAACTGAAAGCTTTTGGAATTCATCTTGACACCTGGGAGACTGCTGCTAAAGACCGTAATTCGTGGCGTACATCATTACATAAGGGTGCAGTCACTTGTGAAGCAACCAGGACTGCAAGAGCTGTGAAGAAAAGGCTGGACAGAAAAACCACTGCAGGAGATCCTCCTCCTGGAACGTCAAGCATTCTTTGCCCACATTGTCAAAGAACATTTCGAGCCAAAATAGGCCTTATCAGCCATCTTAGAACTCACGGCTCCATACTTTCAACCCCATTGGATGAAATGAATGGTCATCATCATTCTTGATGGACAAACAACATTTGCTACTCTATTTTCCCCGCTTCCCTCCTCCCTTATTTCTCTCTTCATTCCTCCTTTCTTTTTCTTATCTTTCCCACCTTTCTTTCACTCTCTTATTTTTTTCTCTTCCATCTTGCCTTCCTTATTCGTTTCTTTATATACCCCAACATACTTCGTGTCACACTTGAATCCATTCATTTGAAAATCCCTTTATTCCTCCCCTATTTTGTTCTTCCTTTCTTTCCTACCTTATTCCCACACCTGCTTTATACTTTTTTATCTCTTCCGAGCACGCCTCCTTCTCACCTCCTTTTCCCCTTTTCACCCCCCCCCCCCCCGATTTCCTTCCTCATTCCATCCGTTATTCTCACCTTCCACTCCCCATACACCTCTTAATTCCACCTCACCTTTTTTCTACCTCCTTCTTACTTTTCTTCTCTTCTTTATTCCGCATATCCTTCCTACTTTCCTTTGACTCTTCATTCCATCACCCTTTTCCTTCTATCATTCATTCCACTTCTTCTTCTTCTTTTCTACCTCCCTTCATTCCTTCCTTTCACCCTTCTTTCTTTCCTTCTTCATTGCTTCCTTCCAGCTTGTATTCCATCACTCATTCCCCACTTCATTCCAGTCTATATACTTTTTCTTCCTTTCATCCCACTTCTCGTTCCTACTTTCTTAACCCTATTCCTTATACACTCTATTCCACCCCTCCTTCCTTCCTTCTCCTCTCTATTCAATCCCTTCTTCCTTCCTTCTCCCTCTATTCCACCCCTCTTTCTTTACGTCTCTCTTTTGTTCCATTTCTTCTTCCTAAATTCTCCCCTCTATTCTACCCTTCTATCCTTCTTCCCTTCTTCATTCCACCCTCCCTTCCTTCCTCCATCCGTCCACCTTTCAGTCCCCCCTTACTTCCAGCCTTTCCTCTTTCCTACCTTCTATCCGTTTCCTTTCCACTTTCTTTCCCCCTTATTCCACTCCCCCTTCTTACTCTCACCCCAACCTACCCCCACCCCCACTCCCACCACACCTGTTATTCCCGCCCCCTTCCTACTTTCCTACCTTCTTTCATTCCATTCCCTTCTTCCTGACTTCTTCCCATCCTTTAATTCCCCCGTCCCCTCCTGCCACCCTTTCACCCCCCTTTTTCTCTTTCCTTTTGTGATATTCTGCTTCTAATGTTATGAAAGTTTTCATCGCTTTTATGTCATACGCACTTTCTTTGTCTTCTATATTTTAGTTTCGTTGCTTGCCATTCTTCCTTCATAGTCTTCATTATTCTTTTTGAAACGTGTCCTGTATTTGTATAATCATCTTTCCTTCCATCCACCCTTTTTGTTTCTTTTTATTCCTGCTTGCTTCCTTTCTTCGTGTCCAAAAACAAAAACACGCCATTTATTTTTAGAAGCATTTGTTGTAAATTTGTCATGTTTATCTCGTTTACTTCTCCGACTGATTTTCATTTTGATGTTTTCTCATCTTTTCTTTATTGTCTTCCTTTATTTTTTACTCTCCGTTAAAACATTTTTCTCCTGTTCCCTTTCATTCTCGTTTCCTTCATATTTTCAGTGATATTTCTTTTTGCTTTTCATTTCAGTCGTTTCTTTATTTTCCTCTTTTATTTGTAACTCTGGATTTAATTTCCTCTTTCTTTCTTCCTGACTAAAAAGGCAAAGGTGAAGAACTGTATATGTTAGCAACTGCAATCAGACTGCGAAGTGTTAGTCTTGTTAAGGTGGAAGTGACTAACTCCATCACCACCCAGAGTCGTGTGTGATCGAGGATAACCATTGGGTATTGGACCCCGGCCACATTTGTGGTAATGTTTCAAGACATTCTACTTCGTGGGCTACTTTAATTAAGGCACTGGACGAGCCTACACTCGAATATTCCTACATGTCTTTATTGTGGTTCTGTTCGTGCGGTGGGCTTAAATATGTGCGCAACGGGCTAACATACGTGTGTCCTCACAACCTGACACAGGGTAAAGAGAACACTCGCTGCTAGTAGACCAAGTTACTCTCGTCCAGGCCACTTGCTATTTGTATCTATTCGCTTACAGGTGATTGCAGCATCTCACCCATCTTCTCTCTCCTCCTCACCTCACTACTGCGGGGTTTAGGATTTAGTTAAACCATCTTCGGGCCACGATGGCATAGTTGCCAACTCGGCCGCTGTCTGATTTGTGATCCTGGGTTCAAATCTCACT
The DNA here is from genome assembly GCA_014155875.1 of Cepaea nemoralis. NCBI lineage: Eukaryota > Metazoa > Mollusca > Gastropoda > Stylommatophora > Helicidae > Cepaea > Cepaea nemoralis. The sequence goes on along the minus strand of JACEFZ010018348.1, from coordinate 731,631 downwards.
CGAGGTCTGAAATCTTTAGTGACCACTTGGCCCTGGAGTTTGTGCATTAAATATGTAACAATTCAGGGCCTTACAATCCACAGGACCTGGGAAAACATGTTGCTGCATTAAGTAACGATAAGATTCACGAATTTACGTCTGGGAAATCAGAAACAGGGAGTTTAAAACGTAGACCTGTCTTACATGGTTTGTCTGATTGTACATACATGCTTACTATCAATGATATTGATAAATGTTACACTGGGTGAATTGTGTGGGAATTTTGTAATTATAATTAATTTATAACATATATTTACTTGGTGTTTTAACAAGGGGCCTTCCTAGCAATATGTAGCTTGGAGTCCCATCAGGTCTAAATCCAATCCCTTCCTCCAGTTATATGTCCTTGCCCCTAATCCATTTGTCACATATTCCTGCTGGACGGCAGACACCATTGGTTTAAGGACAGTCCCGGATGTTACAAATTAATTTACTATCCCGAAAAATGCTTTCGGGACGACCATTTGTCCCGGTTTTGAAAATGAAAAATATCTAATGCAGTAAGTCACTTTCATTGAATGTCAGAAAGAGATCACTGATGTGTGATACAGAACCTGCTTTGCTATATGGCAGTGAATCATGGAATGTGAATGAACAAGTTAGGAAGAGCTTGGAAGCAACGGAGATGTGGTTCCAGAGGCGAATGTTGCAAATACCTCGGACTGCCGGATTAACTAACTGCGATAGCTTGAAAGAGGCTATTGAAATTATAACATATAGACTATTTCTAACTATCCTAAAAAGATATATCACACACGCGCGCGCACGCACGCACGCGCACGCACACACACACACACACACACACACAAACAAACAACGTTCTATAAAGAGAATAGAGGCATTGGAAAACATGTTGACGACTGGAAAGATTAGTGGGAGAAGAGCAGAAGCAGGCCGAGAGAATTGATGCTGGATGGACTGAGACGGCTGCATGCAGGAATATCATCCACAGGTTTGATCAGGAACACTAGCGACAGTGATCTGTGGAGAAACATGAACGCCTACACCAGTTAGTGGGGTAAATGATGATGATGTTGATTTGTGTCACAGTGTTCTTTCTAAGAACTGTTGCGGCTCCTCAGTCACAAGATCTGGTAACCCTACATTATTAGACCCTAGCACGCCAACCAGGGACCCCCAAGCGAGACAACACCTCTGCTGGAGGCAAGCATCTGCATACAACTCTTCCTTCAGCACTCTCCCTACACTTAAGAAACCATGACTAGCTTGTGCACCTTTGGTTGCACCACTTGTAACCTTTCTAGTGCCCTACCCATCAGTGAACCCACACCGCCCCTCTCCTCTCATTGCATGCTGAAAGCTTCTCTAAATACCGCTTTGTCTAGTCCGTGTTTATATTTTTGATCCAAGGATTTCTCCCCGCTATGTTGAATTCAGAGCGCACAGACGTGCGGCTATGGGTGTAGGGAATCATGTTGAACTTTCACTGTTTCGTTAGAGTTGTAGAACTACCTAATGGTAATAATGTGCCGCTTTGTGTTAGCAGTCAACTTTTGTCCGAGTAGTAGACATTATTTCTGCACCCGTAATATCCTTTCAGGAATAGTGGCCATATTACACATAATTACTTTAATTGTGTGTAGCATTGGTATATAGATATATAACATTGATATATTTCATCGCCGGTGCAGTTGTTATTCTATGTATAACGTTCAGATCGCGTGTATGATTGTTGTCTTGTGTGCAGGGAGTTCACATAAAAAAGGTAAGTTGCATGTCCTTTACAGGACATAGCAGTCAACCCCAGCATTTTTTGGCTGTTCGTGATTCCTAGGTAAGTTTACGTTCAGTAGTTTGCCATTGCTTTCTGAACGACCGGCGTTTCGAATGCGGGTATGCGGGTTTACGAACTGCGTCCGTAACCTCTTCGGCACGGATTACGTCTACACTATTACTTTTTGCTCATGAATGTGACATATAGTTATTATTACTTTGTAGAAACGAGTTTTACAATGGCTGTTTGTTATTATTGTGTGCATAAAGCTTGAATACTCCGTGCGTAGTTGCTACCTCGTGGAAGAGATTAGTTCGTTACGGTTATTACGTTGTGTTGTGCGTTGGATGTGCCGAGTCTCAATTGTACAGGAGTGACATCATATTCTGCATGTTGCAATGTCATGTTCCTGGTCGGACGAGGATCCGACTCCAGCGGTCGTTGTCAGTCATCCTAGGACAAGGCTGGCCACCTGTGCCTCCATGCTTGCAGGCCTACAACTGCGTTGGCGCTGTCACACCACAGTCCCATTTGCGAGTACAATTTACATTACCTTACGGGTAGTTAGTGAGTTCTTCTTCTTCTTCTTCTTCTTGTTCTTCTTCTTCTTCTTCTTTTTCTTCTTCTTCTTCTTCTTCTTCTTCTTCTTCTTCTTCTTCTTCTTCTTCTTCTTCTTCTTCTTCTTCTTCTTCTCCTCCTCCTCCTCCTCCCCCTCCCTCCTCCTCCTCCCCTCCTCCTCCTCCTCCCCTCCTCCTCCTTCTTCTTCTTCTTCTTCTTATTATTATTATTATTATTATTATTATTATTATTATTATAAAAATATTTTTAATTTTGAGAACCGTTTTCTTTCCGTCTCTTATTGTTGTTTTAGCGCTAGCTTTAATACTCTGTAGATTTGTTTCATGTACTATCGCTCGTTCTGCTCCACAATATGTTATGTTCGATTTTCATGTTTATTATTGAATATATCTGTTTTTCGTAATCCTAAATAACTATTCCTCTTACTAATGGATTTATTTCGCTTTCTTGGCCCGGTGGATAACATTTTTCAAGTTTTCATGGTGATCATCGTCACCCTCATCTTAGTTAAAGTTGCTAGCCATCGAAAAGGCGGCATAATCTTCGCGGAGGAAGCCCACTGAAGAAGTGCAGGAAGTCAGATACTAGACTGACCAGGAAGATGTCGATCAAATTCTCACCTGAACGTGCACAGAGACCATACAGGGAGAGATGGCGAATTAAGGAAACCGGCAAGAATGAGGTGCCATTTGACAAGACATACTTAGCCCCATAGACATCCAGGGGTGGATTAGATTGAGAAGGAGTCATCAACTTCTTTCAGGGTTGATTGTTTCAGCGTGCGTGGCATTCCAGATTCATTAGCAACTCGGCACTAAATGTTGCTAGCAATTTTGTTCCCAGGGCTCCCCCTTGTTGCTATTGCTATTGATCTGCCAAAAAGGAGAAAGTAGAAGGGCTCCAGCTCTGCGCAGCAGAGGCTAAACAAGCGCAATTGGATAATTTTATGAGTGAATTGGGATGTGATTAGACATTGGGTAGATTCTGGAAACTACACACGCACATGCGTAAAAAAGACCAGCCTACCAAAATGGAGACAATATATACTGATAAAGACATTTCCACAACAACTGACAAGGGGATTTATAGCAAAGACGATGATCGAGACATCAGAGATGCTGTTAGAGAGCACCTAGCAAGTTTTATCAGGGATGACAGATATGGGGATGTTATACAAGTAGAAGATGTACAATATATATATTGAATAATATATTGAATGATGGGACATATATATTGTGATGGGAGATGCCTTGAAGAGATTAGAACAAGAATTGCCATGGCGAAGGTATCCTTTTGCAAGACGAAAAACATACTGACCAATAAAAGATATCAATTAAAACAAGACAAAGAGTGTTGAAGTGCTAAATAGAACCTGTACTTTTATATGGATGTGAGGCGTGAACAGTGAGCAGACAAACTGAAAAACATCTAATGGCTGTGGAGATGTGGTTTCTGAGGAAAATGCAAAGAATACCATGGACAGATAGAAAAACCAATGAACAAGTCCTTCAAGAAACAAATGAAAATCGTAAATTGATTAGAGACATTAGATGTAGGCAGTCAAACTTTTTTGGGCATGTTATGAGAAGAAATGAATTGGAGAACTTGGTGACAACTGGCAAGATCTAGGGGAAGATACCAAGGGGAAGACCGAGAAGTAAATACCTGGATGGCTTGGCCATGTGGCATAGTCGAGACAAAACGCGGAGCTGATCCACGACTCCGGTGATCGAGTGATATGGCAGAACATGACCGCCCACGTTTATCGGCATGTCACATAATGAATGAATATATTGAACAGAAGCACGGGTTCAGGTACGCCCATGTGAAGCATATGTGTGATAGAGATTTGGAGGAGATAACTATTTCCTTGAATCTTATGACAGCTTAAGTACCCCAAGAGTCCGTGCAAATCTCCCACGTTCTTAGCCATACAAGTACAATTCAAGACTCAATGGCTATAGGATTATCGCCGTGCAAAATACATTTAGCAATAGAGAAGATATTTGCCGTTAAGTTGCAGGTATACCTGGAAATGGAAAAACCTCCTATCAAGAGGACTATGGTGTTGCAGGCCAAAGAAAAACACATGGTCACGCGCAGGAACATTTGCTTTTCATGTTTATGAGGGGTTCCAGATTAGACAGAATCAATGACAGCAGCATTAGAATTTGAGGTCGCATATAATAGAGTCAGATATGATCTCTTAATGCACTCTTATGGAGAAGGGTGTTAGTCCCTGGGTGGTGAATTGGATAGCACCTACCCTAAGCTCCGTTGTGTTGCTCTCCGACTAGATCCATAGACCTCGGAGGCGTGAATTACCACAAGATTGTGCAATTTTACCTGGGCTATTTAATGTTTTGTATGTAATTTAATGTAATTTTTTTTTTTTTTAATTTAATATATACACAAGAATGATTAAAAGCATTGAGGCACCAGGAATTGGAAATACTGACATTTGCAGATGATGTCCTTGCGTATAGGCAGGGGAAAGATAGGGCGCAAATTGCGAAAGACATGCAGGAGCCGGTAGACAAAGTGATCGACTGGTGCACAAGATCAACCCAAATAAGGCGTCTGTATCATGGCACTTTCTGGACAATAGGGTTGTTATGGCTAATGTCCCAGATCTCACAATGAATGGACGAATTATTAACTGAGAGAGTAGTCTACGGCACTGGGAATCACCTTCGACAGAAGCCTGTCATTTGGGGATCATGTGGAAGGTGTTGTTATGAGATGTAAGAAGGGACTTGGTGCACTGAAGATCATGACATCAATGGGCATGCAGCAAAGTATGTTGTTCATACTCTAGCAACATGATTCTCTCAGCAAGTTGAGTTGAGTTGAGTTAAGAACCGACATCACTGCACTCAGGACATTCCCATACGAGCTCTGTCCCCTCGTTCAACAGCCAGCGAAGAGTCATACTACTAATCTTTCTTCAATGGGCATGCAGCAAAGTATGTTGTTCATACTCTAGCAACATGATTCTCTCAGCAAGTTGAGTTGAGTTAAGAACCGACATCACTGCACTCAGGACATTCCCATACGAGCTCTGTCCCCTCGTTCAACAGCCAGCGAAGAGTCATACTACTAATCTTTCTTCCCCCCTCTCCCCTACCTCCTCTCTTCCGCTTCAGTCTCTCCCCGCTGGCTGTTATCAAAGGTATCTAGCACAAAGCACGTACTCTCTCAGCAATTGTCTATTGATTGGGACTGCTCATAGTGTCAAAGAGTCAGCCGGTGAAACTAAAGCGCGCAAAAAGAATTAAGCTGGACGGGTAATTCTGGAATGCATATGCTGTAGTGTGTATGTATACATCTGGCTGATTCATGTGTATCACAGTTAGTGTAATCATGCATGTATTTATGTTTTCAGATTGTGCCTATCGTATTGATTGTTGCTTGTATCTGTGGTCGGTAGTCCCAGACGTCACTAGATTTATACGGCTACTCTCCAATCATTCTCTCTTGGGCTTTATTGGGAGTTTGTAGTTTTCGTGGATATGGTTGTAATTTTAAAGAGTGTCTTCTCTCTCTCTCTCTCTCTCTCTCTCTCTCTCTCTCTCTCTCTCTCTCTCACACACACACACACACACACGCGCGCACGCACGCGCGCGCGCGCGCGTTGAATATAGCTTTCAGTAGTTTGAGTTTGTCGTTTTCCTTTAGATGAACTTTCACACATTTGCTAATGCCATTCTCTGCGCACACCATTGGCCAATGTGAATTACGAATCTCTTGCAAACCTGTGGTCCCGTAAATGTTCTTTCCAGGCTCCAAATAAGTGAAAGTCCAATGGCGCCAAGTCTGGACTGTATGCTGGATGTTTCAAGACCTCGAATTTCAGAGCACGTAGCTATCCACTGTATGCACGGCCATATAAGGGCAGGAACAATACTTCTTTTGAGAGAAGTCCCTAGAGTTTCGATCATATCGTGGACTTGAATTTGTTCTCAAGCATGCCTTCCATTGTGAAATCTGTCTATCCATTAATACTGAAGATCTACCACACAAAAATAAAAACATACAGAGAAGAAGAGAAAGAGAATTAGAAACAGAGATGATTGCTTGCTTGCTTGTGTTCGTTGGCTTGAGCTCCAAAGCGAAGTCCTGTATGTTGGATGAAGGCATCCTGTTGTCCAACATCAGTGTGATGTCATACAGGACCTGAGGTTTGCGTGAGTATCCGTTGTCCCATGTCTGGCTTATTGGTGTGCAGACTGGTGGTTACTCGCCGTACAGGCAGACACTCTCCGACTTCGGAGGAATCGGCGATCCTACTGACTTTAGCCAGGACCCCGAAGGGACCTGTTGCCCAGGACGCCCGACGAGGACACGTCAATATGTCTTGGCCAGTATATAACCCGGTCCTGGTGCCGTGGAAACACCTCTGCGTCCCAGAAACAGAGATGAACAATATGACGAGGACGCGTCAATATGTCTTGGCCAGTATATAACCCGGCCCTGGTGCCTTGGAAACACCTCTGCGTCCCAGAAACAGAGATGAACAATATGACGAGGACGGAGCTGCAGGAGATAGCAAATTATACATTGGCGTGGCCTGAGGTGCTTGAGGGTAGGGTATGGCCTATGCTGTACTGGGGGGGGGGGGTGGAAATTGTGTGAGGGGGAGGGGGAGGAATAAAGCGCAAAATAAAATTAACTTGTTAGTTTTCCTTTCATTCCATTGTGTTTTTACAACTTCGTGGCATTTCATTTGGGATGCCCACAGGATGGCAGATTACTGTTAGACCCTTAAGCATGACAGCCCGGGCATATCACAATCCAGGAAGTCCTCGAAAAGAAGCGTTTTGTGTGTTGACTACAGATATAAAATGCAAGTGATAACGTTTTAATACATATTTGGTGTTTTATATGAAGGCAATAAATGCACAGTAATTGCATATAATATGAATGCAGATTACATTCAAAATGCCACTGATGACACATAATTCTAGGCTTGTACATAACAGCTGCCCTACTAAGAAGGCCATTCTTAATTATTTCGTAAACTAGAGAAGATAGAAAAAAAAATCTGATTACAACACAAAATTACTCAAGAACAGCTATAAAATTTAAGGCACCAAAATGTGTGTAGACTAGTGTTATATACCGCATATAAACAAACATTTAGATCTGCTGTACAATCTCCAGAACAAAATATTTTTATTGTTGGGTGTACATAATGATATGCTCGGAAACTAAACCACTTCCGCACAGTCTGCCTTAGGAAGCTATTGAATATTAAATGGCAAGACAAGATCCCAGACACTGAAGTTCAGTATCCACACTCTACTAATGAAGCATCAGATTCGCTGGGTTGGTCACTTGACTCGCATGTCAGATCACAGGCTCCCTAAACGAATGTTTTACAGCGAGCTGCGTTGTGGTAAACGCTACTAAGGCGGCCAGATGAAGCACTTTAAAGACACTCTGAAGATCTCACTAATAGCTTTCGGAATTCATCACGACACTTGGGAGACTGCTGCCAAAGACCGAAATTCGTGGCGTACATCATTACGCAAGGGTGCATTCACTTGTGAAGCAAACAGGACTGCAAGAGCTGTGAAAAAAAAAAAGAAGACTGGACAATAAATCCACTGCAGGAGATCCCCCTCCCTGGAACATCAAGCATTCTTTGCCCACATTGTCCAAGAACATTTTGAGCCAAAATAGACCTTACCAGCCATCTTAGAACTCACGGTTCCATACTTTCAATCCCACTGCATCCCAGTGAATGCTCATCATCAATCTTGATGGACAAACAACACCACATAATGATAAGGTTATATGCTAAATCTCATAATTTTCCCTCAGTTGGTTACTGAGTTATGGATTGTTATACGGGGGCAAATATTTGTGAACATATTATAATAGTTGCTACTACTGGGGAATGCACTGGACTGATGTTTGCATGTGGATTCGCCTTCCTGATTACCAGTGCCCCTCCCCATCAGGCCCACTCACTCCGACATCTGATGTACTTGTGATTTATGTCCCAAAGTCAAGGACTTCATGTCAGCATTTTAGTCCAGTGCAGGGGTTGAATTCACTACCCGGCCATCAGCTCACCAGAAGATAAAGAATTAATGCTCTTATCCTTTCCGCCATACTGACGTCTAATATCCAATCCATATTAATGACCTGTGGTGCGTAAATGTTGAGCTGGTTCTTGAATACCTTGTTCCCCGGGATGGTTAACCCGGTCAACAAATGTCCGCAGAAGTCGGATGTGTCGGCCTAACGGCGCAAGAACGCAGCTTTGCTGTAAACAGGCACGACGCAATCACATCCGGAAAAAAAAAACTCTAGATGAACGAAGAAGAAGAAGAAGAATACCTTGTTCCCAAAACAAATTATTCAAGAAAGTCGTGGATCGAATGGTAGCAGCGTCGGTGAGTCATGCGTTTGTATGTGTGGATAGCCTGTGGATTACTGTGTGTTTTCTGGGCAATGTATAGTGAAGTATCGTAACCAATGTTTTCCCGACGTCTGGCGAAGCTCATTTTAACTGATTGTGTGTAAATGCTTTTCACCGGGTGCGGAGCGGAAGGAGAGAGAGAGAGAGAGAGAGAGAGAGAGAGAGAGAGAGAGAGAGAGAGAGAGAGAGAGAGAGAGAGAGAGAGAGAGAGAGAATGTAATAATGAGTGATTTACCATAAGGAACATATATCGTGTTTCTCTCATGTCCTACATTATCTCTTTACCTTTCCATCTCTTCTGCGTTCTCTTTCTTTCTTCCACTCTTCTGTCACCTCTGAGAGCCTGTCTTTGCAAAACTAATCATGCTTTGTGCTCTGTGTATTAATTTGTGTCTTTTTTTTAAAACCTGATGTATCCTCACTATAATCTCTTCATCTCTTGTGTTTTCCTCTCTTCCTCTCCGCTCTATATTTCTTTCCGTCAACCCTTCTTGAATACCACTTTCCTGCCCCCCCCCCCCACACCCATACCACCACCACCCTTCCCTGATTCTCCTGTCAGATGTGCACATTTACCTGTAGAGCCGCACCTGGGAAAGCCCTCACCTGCACACGCCTGGCGGAGTTAACACTGTGTGACCAGTGTTGTCTGTTGCGGGCTAATTACCAGTACAGACGATATGACACCGGAACGAAGAGGCCAAGATTACGCTAATGCTGGCATCTGAAGGGACCCTTACATGGAGGATCTGACATTAATCAGCGGAATACATCGTCAGCATTTACGGATCAGATCAGCACAAGTTGTGAGATGGAAGACGTCAGTGTCTGGCAGTTACTTCCGCAGGCGCGTGGCGGTGATCGGACTTCGCGTATACTTGGCCACGGCATCTTTAGCTTGGGTGAGCACTTATCCTTGTTTCCTTCCCAGAGAAATTACTCGCATTTAGCAGCCATATTATGAGTCTGGGTCAACACTTAGAGAGAATTCGGTCGGAAGTATGTCCCGCATCAGCTGAGAAGCGAACTCAGGTCGATGTGATGGTAAACCAGTGCAATATTAACTATGTTAGCGCCACTCCTCAGGTGTAAATAGCGAAAGCACATGGTGTATACATGAATATGTATATATTGACACGTATATACAACAATGAGTGAGAGAGTGGATATCGGAGCATTCGGTAGACACAGTGAAGACCCTGGTCGGAAAATGTTGCAAATAAAATGTTGCAGGCTCATTACCGTCGATCTACAGTCTGGGATGACACTGTTGGATGATGATAGCTGTGGAACTTAGCCCATGTCTTCATCAGTGTTGCAACTGTTCAGATAGTCCTTACGGTTGTGTCACAGGCCTGCTCATTTTACTCAAGAATGTATATTATATACGTTTAGATTGAGCAAGTATATGAACTGAACAAGAATATTCTCTTGCTCAGTGCATCGACGCTTTTATATATATGTAACCCTAGACGCTATTGTTGGAATAAATACAGACAATAGTGCAATGTCGAATTGTATTTGCCCCAAACCCCCATTTAAAAAAAACACATTCATTGTCTGCAGCAATATTCGGTCATTCGCCTAGTGAAAAGTTAGTTGCATATCTTTCACAGGACGTCGCAATCAACCCCTGCATTTTTGCCTGTTTGTAATTTTTTGGCAAGTTTACGTTCAGTAGTTCGCCATTGCTTCCTGAACCACCGGCAGTCATACCATTGTAGTAAAACCAACGCAAGGCAGTCTGCTTCCAAATCGCCCGCAGATGTGTTTGTCACGCGAATTGCGCTCGTAAGCCCGTCGCCACACAGCCGGCCTTCGTCTTGTATTAGTAGAAAATATATATTGATGGATGTGTCTTCTATCCTTATTGAAAACATATAAATACTACACATGAAAGCAGTAAATATACTGAACTCTTCCTAATCTGGTGTAGAATTGTAATCCATCTCATTCACTGTTCCATAGAAAGAGCAAGATTTTTAGACTAAATAATGGCCCATAGAGAAAAATGTCTACAAGCTGTTTACAGACCCTCTGAACATATGAAAGTCACACATATTTTCTGTGCTCTCTAAATGAATCGGCATCACACTTGTTTCCTCGTAACCCTTCAGAATTAATGTGTTACAGAAAGATTAGTCCCCGTAACTCTTGAGTCCAGTTCTAGAGTTGTCTGTGTGGTTAAAACCATTCTAAAACTTACCAAACTTGCTCTAACAGTATACTGCAGTTTTAATAACACGCCTTCAAATGGTTTCTAAGTTGCCCTTCATATTTTCTGAAAAATGGAAATAACTTTACAAACTTTAGCTATTAACAAATGGCTCATGCAGGCATCGAGTGGATGTGTTACTGTGTGATCTCGGGTGCAGAATATAAACATTAATGATGTGGTAAAAGAACTCCAGTAAATTATACTGCAATTTGTAAAAGAGACCACTACCAAACATTCCTTTGTAACCACACACCGTACAGGTCCACCACACTCTAGGAGTGCTAGGGGGCGATGGATATGGCTAGACTGGATACAGAGTCCCGGCCAACACAGGAGAATCACAACCAATAGGAGCAGACTGTAGTGGGGTTTGGAGAATACAGCTAAAAGAAAAACATAAAGCTGGAAAGAGAAAACGACAGCGTTGAAAAAAAAAAAAAAATTCTCAAATTCAAATTCTGTCACCACAGCGAGCAATTAGATTAAATGTCCGTATGCTCAAACTAGTCTGTGGGCTATAATAATTAATATTTTGTCCCGAAGTTCACGTTTGGCTTGGCCCCCCCCCCCCCCCCCCCCCCATTGATGCCAACGACTTTATGGTCCACTTTTACCCTTGAATGCCACGGACCCACAACTTCTATATTGCCACGGCTAGTGGCGTGGTTTCTTGCTAGGGGTACTTTAGACATATTGTTCTACTTCTGCACTCCGTGGTTTTGTCTTGTATGTTGACCAAATATGGATCATGGCAACATTGAACGAGGGTGCAGACATTCTGAGAGGAAAACAAGCAGTAGTCCGTTTGCTGAAAGATATAGATACAAGTAACTTAACCTTCAACAAATGGCTTCAGAAAGAGGTTAGAAAAGACATTTAAGCAACCAAGGAACAGTAAAACACCTCTGTCGAAATAAAGGAACCCACCTGACTAGGAAAAAAAAATTCCAGAAGACTCTTTCCAGGCTTAAAGCGAAAAAATCGCATATCCTTTAGAACAGTAGTCGGCAATTTGTTTGTACTGCTGTGCCGAAGTCATGTCAAACCACTGAACGGGCCACCCTAAGTCCACCATGGTCTAATTCACACTACGTTGTCCAAAAACAAAAAAAGCCTTGAAACGAGTGTATATTCAAGTGTTTGTCTTTTAAACATTATTTTAAAGACATCGTATTACTCAATAACAACACAAAATTGTATGCTACCACAAACGGACTGTACTAGCATGAGTGTGCGACATTCGATAGAACTAGAATTAGGGGGGTTTGTGGGGGTGTGGTTGGGAGATATAGACATGATAGGACAGAAATAGAACTTCACCAGGACTGGTACCGTGGGGGCTGCAATAGCGAATGGTTAGACGCTTGCCTACAGCCAGGTGATCGTGAGTTCGAATCCGCATTGGGGCCGATGTTTAAAATTGACTTTGGTTCCCAATTCGATCCAACTTAAAATGGATACCAAGAAATATCTTGGGAAATGAATGCTGCCGGACTGAAAATGACATCTCCCACCCAGTGCCTACTGGTCTATACAAATATGGGTCTAGCACTATATACCCAATACGTCTTAAGTTGTGTAAAAGGGTGCCCTGCTTTATTTATTTATTTAAATTTAAATCTGTGATTTAAAGGCCAGCAGAGGATGGTTTGAATAATTCAAGAGGCTCACTGACATACAGTGTTACTTGGCGCGGCGAAGGTGTGCGTTCTGACAAGTCTGGAGCCGAAAAATAGTATTAAACACTATATTTATTCTCGTATGCTGAATTTAAATTCAGTCAGCGTACCATTGAAAAACCGTTCCCATAAGGCGCATGCTTTAGGAAATCAACAATGAAATAGTAACTCAGTCATACAACACTGTTTGTAAAGATACCTTACAGGATAAGAAAACGTTCTCGGTTTTATGGGTTGATTTCCAGCAGGCTTTTGATAAAGTGTGGGAAAATGGCAAGGTTGTAAAACCTACCTAAGTGGAATCATTCCTCCAACACTGTTCCGTTAATGACTTGGCGGAAGATCTCTTTTCAGGAGTGAAAGCTATTTGCGCGTAGATGACCTGGTACTCTGGTGTGCGAGTGAACCCAACAGCACATTACAAGGCATATACGTATTAATGCCTTGCGCAGAGAAATGATACGTCAATATAAACACAGACCAACTCTCCACAAGACTGATCTCACACTCCCCCAAGACATAGCAGCTGACATACACCCAAGAACTGTACTGACCAAGGATGACAGCTACTCCACTTGTTTGAGCTCACATTTTGTGGGAAGTGTACGCGTTGACGCTTGTCAGCTTCTGTTTACAAGTGTCAGTGACCTTCTCATTCAGTTATAAATAGCCCACAACCCCGTGTTTTGGCGGTGAGAATACCACGGATTGCGTTTCCAGGGCGTGGCTGAGTTTTCTTGATTCCAGTGCTCTCTTTCAACAAGGCAGTGCATGGGAAGAAGAGTTCTTGCTATCGTTTCATGTTAGCTGCCATGTTTTGCTAATACCTAAATACTGTACAGTTGTATACATTCTGACTGTCTGTCCGCCTACGTACCTAGTTATCCGCATGATGAATGAAAACTAGCCACTCTATCTATCTATCTATCTATCTATCTATCTATCTATCTATCTATCTATCTATCTATCTATCTATCTGTCTGTCTGTCTGTCTGTCTGTCTGTCTGTCTGTCTGTCTGTCTGTCTGTCCATCCGTCCGTCCGTCCGTCCGTCCGTCCGTCCGTCCGCCCGCCCGCCCGCCCGTCCGTCCGTCCGTCTGTCTGTCTGTCTGTCTGTCTGTCTGTCTGTAACCGTATGTCACTGGCCCTTGTACAAGTTTTGTATCTTGTTAAACACCAGCTACCCTGTTTGTTTTTTTTTCCATTTGTTTAACATAAGAAACAATTCACGGACGCTCATAAAAGTACAGGAGACAAGTAGAGATCAGTGCCTAGCTGGCTGTGCAGCCCAGTGCACTTGCTCTTTCTGTAAGCCGCAATCGTTATTTCGAGGCGACCGGTGAGAATGCTGATGTACCGTAAGGTTCAGTTTTTATATTGTATCGTATGTCCTCTGATCTGTACTTCTTCCCTGCACTCCTTTGAGTGCTATCACTACTTTGGGAATGCATTTCTCATATTATTTATCTGAGGATTGAACTCGAACCACAATGTTTTGAGAAAACGCAGTGGCGACTATTTACTATGCCATCACATCGTTATTCTCCTTGAAACGGCGAATCCTGATGAACCAATAGCGTTCAGTTTTATATTGTCTTTCAATCGCGTCTATGAGTGCCCAAGAAAGTATATGTAACCTGCGTATTTATTTGTCATTTATTTCATTAAATAGCGTCAGTAGTTACCCGGCGATGGCTGTTTGTGTGTATGAGGCTTACCCGTGGTTTCATGTTTCTATGCAGTTAATAGTGCGCTCGGACAGCCTCACGGAAAATGTGCTCTTGTTTCTGCTGTTTGTTGTCCGCGGCAAACGGGGAAATCCCAAACAGCCAGTGTTTATTGTTGACAGAGGTGTGGCAGTAGGAAGGAAATTAGTTGCAGGTTCCTGAAACACTTGTTTCTTAGTGCCCCAAGCTGGGCCACAAATGGAATTAACTTGTAGGCGATCCCTGTCTAGTTGTGTGTTAGATTAGGGCTTTGATCAGCTCCCCATGAAGCTGTGCTTGCCCCAGTGTTTGGGTGGCCAGGCGTGCCTTGGATGTAGCGGACAGGCCTCCGCGCTGGCGGTTCGTGATGGCGTTGCTGCTACAACTTCTTATGGTGAGACCGCCTGTGTTGTTGTTGTTGTTGTTGTTGTTGTTGTTGTTGTTGTTGTTGTTGTTGTTGTTGTTGTTGTTGTTGTTGTTGTTGTTGTTGTTGTTGTTGTTGTTGTTGTTGTTGTTGTTGTTGTTGTTGTTGTTGTCGTCGTCGTCGTTCCTTTTGCAAACAAGCATCATGACAATGTATATTGATTATTTTGTAATCTCTCACCAGTTACCGCTGTGCATTACTATATGGCTGTTTATGTTTGACATTTCTAGTTTTCTCCCTGTCTCTCTTAACCATTTTTTTAACATACATTGTTCTCTCTCTCTCTCTCTCTCTCTCTCTCTCTCTCTCTCTCTCTCTCTCTCTCTCTCTCTCTCTCTCTCTCTCTCTCTCTATCTCTCTGTCATCTATCTCTCTTTCTGACGTAGGGGTTACAAATGCAATTCGTAATCCCTCATACCACTTTCAAAACACAACTGCGGGCGATTTGGAAGCAGACCGCCTTGCGTTGGTTTCCATACAATGGTATGAGTGCCGGTCGTTCAGAAAGCAGTGACAAACTACTGAAAGTAAACTTGCCCAAGCAGCCAAAAAATGCTGGAGTTGACTGCTACGTCCTTTAAAGGATATATATTTATATATATAAGTCTTTGAAAGTCGAGAGGATCGACTTCATTGCCTCGGGTTTTATCCCGTATGGCTCGATCTTTTTCAGCAGGGTAGTCTACCGAAAGCCCGGGAAGGTTAACCCGGTCAACAAATGCCCGCAGAAGTCGGATGTGTCGGCCTAACGGCGCAAGAACGCAGCTCTGCTGTAAACAGGCACAACGCAATCACATCCGGAAAAAAAACTCCGGATGAACGAAGAAGAAGAAGAAGAAAGTCTACCGAAAGCATTGCACAAAGTACGAACTCCGTAGCTCTGGTGATGACTCCCAGGAGTCTGCGAGCAAAATGCACCCGTGAACCGAAAGATGTAGCCGGGAATCGAACCTACAACCTTCGGAGCTAGAGGCAGACGGCTTGACCACTTCGCCAATAGAAGAAGAATATTTATACATCACAGAGGAAATGATTTTAAAAATGCAGAAGTCCAATCTGATTAGATAAGAAAACGTAATGAATAATAGAAATATAATAGAGCATCTTCAGATGCAAGGAAAAGTGGAAACTTGTTCAAAGATATCAGAACATTAACAGGCCAATTCAGACTACACGTAAATAATGAATGATATGAATGGCAACACTTTAACAGAAAGCAAATATATGCTAGAAAGATTACAGAAGTACTGCAGAGTTTGAAGATACGACCCAAAAAAGTGAGTTGTATACCCTGTGCAGGACGTTGCAGTCAACCCCAGTATTTTTTGGCTGTTCATGATGTCTTGGCAAGTTTACGTTCAGTAGGTTGCCATTGCTTTCTGAACTACCGGCACCCATTCCATTTCATAAAAAACTAACGTAAGGCGGTCTATTGCCAAATCGTCCACAGCTGTGTTTCGAACGCGGGTATGCGGGAGTATGAACTGCGTCCTTAACTTCGTCGCCACGAAGCGGGCATGCGACAAATAACCCAGGCAATACATGAAAGCTGATTTAAAGAACCAGAATCTTTATTAGAGAAAGTACAATCAGCAATAGTCTGAAGAAACGGAAGTCATCCAGACAGTAGAAAAGCCCTGAGACTATGTATCTGTCATGCTCTATGTGTGGAGATATCGAATAGCACTGCATGGTTCAAAACAAGAAGACGTCAATCTGCAGCCCTCTCCCAAAGATAGAAATGTAAAACGCTGCGCCAGCTATCGTACTATCGCATTAATAAGTCAAGCTTGCAAACTCCTGCTGTGGTCCATTAAGAGGAATGAAAGTAAGTTAAAATGTTAATTGCATGAAGTATACAGGCAGGCATCCGACGGGACAGAGGAATCAGGTACCATATCTTTACCATGACAACCAGCTTTATGAAATACCGAGTACATTGTAGACATGCATGCTTGTTTCCTTGACTACAGAATGGTGAGACCTGTGACAATTTTGATCCATTCGTTATTGATGGATCTTCATTGCTATAACTTATATATGCAGATGACTCAGTCCTCCTATCAAATAGTGCAAAGATAAAGAAAAGTTAATCCTGTCTTCAGAAATATGCAATGAAGATCAATATGTTTCTAACATTAAAAGACATGCCCACAGACAAACTGCATGTCAATCAAAAATCACAATCGATAATGGTGGAAAAAAAGTTTTTAAAATGTCATTCATTCTGTAGCATGTCCTCTGCAGAACTTCGCTCCCATAACAGTCGCCCGGAGAACTTCACGGTCATAAATAAGATGCCCCGCTTCCGACACACCCATCTGGAGATCATTTTCCATATCCTGAACGCGTCTTCTCTTTGGCCTTCCTCTCCCTCTCTTCCCAGGCATATACCCCTCCATTATTGTTCTCTCCAGGCTTTCATGACGTTTCAAGGGACCAGAATATTTCAGTTGTCTTTGCTTTAACGTATTTAATAGCAAATCTTCTTCGGTACTCATCTCTTGTAATATAGATGCATTTATTCTTTTCTGTATCCAAGATATTAGAACCTGATTCAAAGGCATTTATGCGCTGTTCAGCTTGTTTAGTAAGTGTCCACGCCTCACAGGCGTATGTTGCAATGGGAAAGATGCATGCTCTTAAAAATCTTATTTTTGTAGTTTTATCTGTCCCACTCCACAATTTATTTAGTTGTTTTAGTTTCTGAAGAGCAATAGATATTCGTCTTTTAATGTCTTTCATTTATGTCACCATTCATTCATTCATTCATTCATTCATTCATTCATTCATTCATTCATTCATTCATTCAGTAGCATGTCTTTTACATAACCTTGCTCCCATAACAACCTTCCGGAAAACATCTCGATCATAAGCAAGATGTCCCGCGTCCGATACACCCATCTGGAGATCAACCGCCACATCCTGCACCCATCTTTTCTATGGCCTTCCTCTTCCTCTCTCCCCATGCATATACCTCTCCATTATTGTTCTCTCCAAACTTTCGTGACGTTTCAAGTGACCAAAATATTTCAATTTTCTTTGTTTTATCGTCTTTAATAGCCAGCCTTCTTCAATTTTCAGCTCTTGAAGTATGGAGCATTTGTTATTTTCTTTACCCAAGATATTCTTAGAACTCGTCTATAGCATTTATATTCAAAGGCATTTATGCGCTGTTCAGCTTGTTTAGTAAGTGTCCAGGTCTCACAGGCGTATGTTGTAATGGGAAAGATGCATGCTCTTAAAAATCTGATTTTTGTAGTGTTATATGCCCCTCTCCACAATTTATTCAGTTGTTTTGGTCTTTGAAGAGCAATTTTTTGTCTAAAACGTACCTCTCATTTTCAGCTCTTCCTATGCCTACTTTTGCATTAAAATCTCCCATTATTACTGTTATGTCATTATGACCAATCTTATCTAATGTATCTTGCAGTGTGCTGTAAAAATCTTAAACGGGTAGCCCACTTTGCCCAACGTTTTCCCGTTGACTAGCGGATGTCACGCGCGTTTAATACCTTGACTCCATTTTAGCTTCTTCTTTCAGGAACTCTGCTTCTATCACCGTTCTGTCAAAACCACGTGACTTTTAATAATACCCTAGTGGTCTCGAGTAAGCCGGTCTCTCTGGCCGAGGGGTTACACCACTTTCTCCGTAATCCCGTTTGTCACGCAGTCTCGTAGCGGGCGAGAACTGGGAGCGGTTCGTCCCCCGCTGGTGACTTGAGGGATAACTGAGCCGGCCGCTCAGAAAGTAATGGCAAACTACTGAGCGTAATCTTGCCAAGAAATCAACAGACAGCTGAAAGATGCTGCTGTTGACAGCGATGTCCTGTAAAAGGATATGCGAATTTAAATAAATTGGTCTCGAGTATGGTGTCCGCCTCGAGTGTTGGAGGTCCCGGGTTTAAGCCCCGGTGAGGGCCGGAATTTTTTCACGTGGACGTCTAGTAACCAACTTTCTCTGGTCTTTGGGTAGTGAGATCGGACGACCGTGTGAATTGTTGTGCACGTAAAAATCCCTTGGCAGTTCGCCAAAAGAGTAGCCTAACGGCTCTGCCCGGGCAAAATTTCGAGTTAAAAATCTACCCAAAGTATTTCAGGATCCTCGCCGGTGCTACGGAGTTCGTGCACTGAGCGGACAGAGGGTTGAGTTAAGAGTAGAACGGGGCACTTGTGGGTTACACCCGTGTGCGTGATGTTGATCTGTCGACTAAACTAAGCTAAACTAAGACCCAAATTATGTCCGTTTCCCAGACTGCTATGAGCCAATTTTATTCGATTCTTGGTCCAGGGTATTCTAAGGTTTTAAGATTTTCTTCTTTAGTGGTTGCGAAATGGTCCGTAAATTATAACCCTATGTTTCCACAGGAAATATGCATGCGTTTAAACATTTTACCTCTGTTTGCTGGCGTCAGCTGCAATTAGTTGCCAACATCCTTCATCCTGCATCTTTACCGCGCACTTATACAGGCTGCTTCCGGTTTCTTGATGTTGTACATCCATATGTAAAGCTGTCTTCCTCTTGCGCACTTCCCTTCACGTGTATCTCTTGCCCACTCTTTAGTAAGGTACATGTTCCTCTTCTGCATCAGTACTCCGAGGAAAGGCCAGATGGTCAAATAATTAACCAGACGGGAACTGGTACCATTACTATTGGGACTCTTCGCTCGTTGTTCAAGACGAGGACGGGGTGCGTATTAGAATATTACGAGTGCTGGGCTAAACTCAACTCTACTTCTGTCTGTTACCTCCCAATACAAGGAGCATAGGCCCTTACCCAGCGCAAAATTCTCACGACGTTTACTATGTCCTATAACTTCCTTCATGTCCTCCCACCTTTCATTGTTGAGAAATCCCTAGATCATCATCCAGTGCCTTGCCGACTGCGCGGGCGATCATGCCTCTCCACAAATTTCGGTCTCCGGCGTCATAGATGAATTCGTGTACTGACTCCCTTCCGTAACATGACACAAAACTGTCAAAAATCTTCTCATGCTGTCTTCCTCTATCTCTTTCCGAAATATTTCCAGTTGTCACAACCTGTTCCAGTTTTTGTCTTCTCATAATGTGGCCAAAAAACGATTACTGTCCCTTTCTGATGTTTGCGATTAGTTGTTTCTGATGTTTGTGATTAGTTGTCTCTGCGACTCAGCTTCCCTTAAAACATCCAGATTGCTCATTTTGGCTGTCCAGTTATTATTCAGTGTTCTTCTATAAAGCCACATCACTTCTATGCATGTTTTCGCCTGTTTACTAATTGTCCAGGTTTCGCAGAAGTATATTAAGTTTGGTTATATGTAACATATAAGAACTCTGTTTCTAACTTTCAAGGACAATGAGTTATCTTACAAAACGTTCATCGTTTGATAGAATGCAGTTTTTGTTTGACCTTTTATCTCAGTGATGCATTTTCCATCTGATGTTATGCATGTGCCTAGATATCTCAATTTCTCCACTTGTCTCAAATTAACGCCCTGTACATTAATTGCAAATTTTGGCATAATTGGTGTCTTTGATATCAGTATAGCGTCTGTCTTTCTATTTTCAAACTAAGGTCCATTTATTCACTTTCTACAATCACTGTATCTATCATTTCCTGTAGATCCTTCTGACTTGTTGCTGTGTCATGAGCATAACGTAATTTATTTATATTATATCCACCAGCCAGGATTCCGGACATATTGTGTGTAGACATTACTATAAGTTCACTCTACAATGAAAAACAAAACTCAGGAGACAATACACAACCTTGTCTGACACCCTTTATGCACTGAAATGTTCCTACCAGGTTATTAATTCTTATGGCTGCTGTTGTTGCCAATATATGCTCTTTATTATTGCCTTCAGTGTTCCGTTGCCTTAGTAATTGTATTATTTCGTCATGCATTACATTGCCAAATGCTGTTGTGTAGTCTATGAAGTATAAGTACACATCTGTTTTTACTTCTATAGCTCTTTCTAATAGTGTCCTGAGAATACATATATAGCGTTGTTTGTGCCCTTTTTCTCCACAAATCCACACTGTTCATCACTCATGTTTGGTTTAATATTGTTTCTTATTCTTTTCGTAATTATTCTCAGTAACAGCTTTGTCACGTGACTCATAAGATTTATTGTGTGATGCTCTTCGCATTCTAAAGCGCCTGGGTTCTTTTGTAGAGCTATAAATATGGATTTCAATAGGTGACTAGGAATGTACCCACTATTGTGGATGTCATTTAGACATTTTTTTTTCTTCAATATTTCGATTCCAGAATCACCTAGAGCCTCAATGTCTTTCAATTTAATGTTATCTGGACCGGGTGCTTTTCCTTTCTTCATGTGATTTAATGCATCTTCAACTTCGGCTGCAAGTATTGGTGGACCTGAACCATTGGTTTGAATATTTACATCCTGTCTCATATTACCATACAGCTCTTCCAGATGCCGTCCATCTTCTTCTTTACATTCTGCTGTTGACGCATATACCTGTATTATGGTAATATTCAGAGGTTTGCCACGGAGTTTCATTAATAATACTCTTGAGTTTGTGAAACCATCATGTACCTGTCCTAGCACTCATTTGATCAAAATTTATGCCAACTCTCTTTTTATAGTCCTTCCCTCCTGAGTAAATAATTCTATACTTATCCAAATTACCCCCCCCCCCCCCCCCGGCCCCTTTTTTCCCCACACCTGTCCATTGCATTTGACTAATCCCTGATATATTTACCTTCATTATTTCCATTTCTTTCTTAATATTATCTAATCTGCCATTCTGTCTAAGTGTTCCGACATTCCATGTACCAACATCTAAAGTATTTGTAACATTTACTGTGCATACAGTTGCTCGATGACGACCGGACGAAGGAACTCCGCTGGAATTCCCGCTAACGTTGTTATCTTGATAAATTTTGTTTCGAAGCATGATTATCTTGGGAAAATACAGCAGTGGTTTCCCCTTGCCTTACGCTGATGTGTGTATGGTTGACTCGTATTTATCACAGTGGTGGTCAATGTCTTGAACCGCTTGACAGTAGAGGACCCAGAATGTGTCCATACCATGGATTTTACCTTTGTCTCAGGATAGTAGCATTAGCCGAGTTTCATTACCAGAAAGACGTGTTCTAACAATTCTTACTCACGATGTCCATTAAAGCAGGTGAGGTGAACGCGCCCACACGATTTTGCTAGTGTTACTTTGCCTGTTGCAACGGGACCCACCTCGTACATTGTTCGGTAGTCTAATCGGTCGTTAGCAATGTCCACCACTGTGCCAGGCGAAAGATGAAATTGTTGTTCCAAACTTACGGAATCAGTGGAGCCCAGCTATCAGCACGCACATTTTCCTCAATTGTAGGGGCGAGATTTGTTGACGTGGAAATAAGGCCACAATATTGATCATCCATTACACTAACTCGACGGCCACTAAATTCGCGGTACCATGTCCCTCACATGCTGCACAGTCATTACGTTCCGACCACACACGGCTACAAGCTGAATCAATGTGAATTATAGCTGTTCCTTTAGTCCACGCAAACCAATCATATGTTTTCTTCTCTCCACTCACAAACAATGGTAGTAGTGGTAGTCGCTGAACTGCCTAATTCAGGAAAATGGCGGAACTAGGGATTGAATTGTCTTTCCACGTCATGGGCTGAATTTGCTGTCAGGAAAAGCCATTTCACTGTGTGCAGTTCGTCGTTGGTGGTATTTCAATAGGCAACCTTATTTTATAATTTCCACGTAGTTATACGGGTATAACAAACAGCCCAGTGTACAATGTTTAGTAGAGCACCATGTCTCCAGGTTCACAGGGTGGTAATTGCGAGCCGGTTAGATGAGGCTACTGGTTCAACATCCTGTGAGAATGAATCCGGGCTCTAGAGCTAGATGAAGACCACACAGCAGATGGATACTGCACAAACACACACTGAGTGCAGGGCCGGGGGTACATTGAACTCCAGATCAAAGACATCTGCTTCACATTTACGTTAAAAGGCTGATAGACCAGTGGTTATCAACCGGTGGGGAATTTTTGCAGAAGGGGGTGGGGGGGGGGGGGAGATTAAGATTATTTCAAGATCGCATTAATGCAAGAACCAATTACTTGGTATTGCTTTTCCCTCCATACTTTACAGTTCTGTACTTCTCGCCCTTCTGAAATTCGTTTTATAACGTAAGTAGAACCGCAAATCACGTTTTAAATATACGTCTAGACTTGTTCTAGTATGTTATTAAATTTAGCTTTCATTTTTACGTATACTGTGTCGGGCGGGGGGGGGGGGGATTTATAGGGAGGAAATACGAAAAGGGGGGAGGATGACATTCTGAGCATATGGTGAAGGGGTGCATGGGCCAAAAAAAGGTTGAGAACCACTGAGATAGACCATCACCAGCAGCTTCACAGTGTCTTGGTCGGAGATGAAGAAACTGTTGGTTGGGTAAAAATACTCCACCCCGGTCCATGAGGTATCCATGCTTTCTTGCCGTGGAAGGGGGAAGCTTTACATCCCTTGGTAATAGAGTTTACTCAGCCCCCTAGCTTATTCATTTAGCTATCTAATCCATCAATATAGCAGTCTGTTCACAGACTTTCAGTTTCATCTTTCTACATGCTTAACTGCTGCTGTGCCTATCCATGCCTCCACCCAGCTTCCTCTCGTTAACATCTAGAACTGCCTCGTTCGGATATCTTAGATGCAGTACCTCTGCTGTATTCCAAGAATATTTGTGCAGGTTTTGTGAAAAATGTTTTCCATGTTCCGCCAATCAATCAAACCTGCGGTTTCCCCTCCCAATCTTGACAGTTTCCTACTAACTCACGTGTTTACGGTGGCATTTTCCTGCATTGATATGTGTAGACAGGAAACTATAAAAGTTGCCTCATTAGATTTCCCGCCGATATTCCCGCCTAAAATTGTTTCTGTTATCGCGGCACCGCCACATCCTCGGGTATAGTGTTCACTTCTGTTCTTGAGGAAGGTAATTTCTCAGAATAAACCGTTTAGTGTTAAAACTGACAGGTTAGATAGAGTTCAGAACGGACGGCCAAGCTGATGAGTTCGCTTTTTTTGCCACTATCTCTGCTATGTGGATAGTCGGAGTCTAAAGTAGTTGCCATCTCTTTATCTGGCTTGTGTACGACAGTGCATTCTTTCTGGAAACCGTCTTAACTGATCGACAAAATGACACAAGTGTTGAAATCTTGAGGAACGTTGTCCATCTCTACACGAGAGATGACAAAGACATAAACTGTGAGAGAGGGAGAAGAATGCGTGAATCCTACTATACACGCACAGATATCGTCTTTCAACAAGTCCAAATCATGATGGTAATAATCATTGTCCAGTCATGTAAGAGAGATTGATGCACTCGGTTATTTGGGAGTGTGTACAGAAGACAAATATTTCATATTCCATTCACATGATCTGTGACAGGACGTCCATTGTTAACAAGCCTCCCAAATTGCAGAGGTAATCATCATGACATGCATTCTCCACGTACAAGGTCGGCTGCAAGAGTCATCAAGACTGTTCTTCCTTTGGTCACATTTTGACAGACTTCTTTGAGTGCAGCTCTTGTTGTTGTCTACCCGCACGTAATGGTATCTTCTTCGTGTACATTTTCCCTCTTATACCTCCAGCACATCCTTAAACAATAAACTATCTCTGTTTATATGCCCGAAGACCTGTAATTGTCTTACCTAGCTCTCATTTAGGTATGTTTTCTTGTGTACCAGTTTGTGTAATACTTTGCTATATTCTCATGCCATGATAGTCTCTACTCGCGTCTAGTCTAGACTGAAGTGGTGTAGAGTTTCTCTAGTCTCTCGTCTAGACTGAAGTGATGCAGAGTTCCTCTACTCTCTCGTCTAGACTGAAGTGGTGTAGAGTTTCTCTACTCTCTCGTCTAGACTGAAGTGTTGTAGAGTTACTCTACTCTCTCGTCTAGACTGAAGTGTTGTAGAGTTTCTCTAGTCTCTCGTCTAGACTGAAGTGTTGTAGAGTTTCTCTAGTCTCTCGTCTAGGCTGAAGTGATGTAGAGTTTCTCTACTCTCTCGTCTATACTGAAGTGATGTAGAGTTTCTCTACTCTCTCGTCTAGACTGAAGTGTTGTAGAGTTTCTCTACTCTCTCGTCTAGACTGAAGTGATGTAGAGTTTCTCTACTCTCTCGTCTATACTGAAGTGTTGTAGAGTTTCTCTAGTCTCTTGTCTATACTGAAGTGATGTAGAGTTTCTCTACTCTCTCGTCTATACTGAAGTGATGTAGAGTTTCTCTAGTCTCTCGTCAATACTGAAGTGATGCAGAGTTTCTCTACTCTCTCGTTTATACTGAAGTGATGTAGAGTTTCTCTACTCTCTCGTCTATACTGAAGTGATGTAGAGTTTCTCTACTCTCTCGTCTAGACTGAAGTGTTGTCGAGTTTCTCTACTCTCTCGTCTATACTGAAGTGTTGTAGAGTTTCTCTAGTCTCTCGTCTATACTGAAGTGATGTAGAGTTTCTCTACTCTCTCGTCTATACTGAAGTGATGTAGAGTTTCTCTAGTCTCTCGTCAATACTGAAGTGATGCAGAGTTTCTCTAGTCTCTCGTCTGTACTGAAATGATGTAGTGTTTCTCTACTCTCTCGTCTATACTGAAGTGATGTAGAGTTTCTCTAATCTCTCGTCTATACTGAAGTGATGTAGAGTTTCTCTACTCTCTCATCTAGACTGAAGTGATGTAGAGTTTCTCTACTCTCTTGTTTATACCGAAGTGATGTAGAGTTTCTCTACTCTCTCGTCTATACCGAAGTGATGTAGAGTTTCTCTACTCTCCCATCTAGATTGAAGTGATGCAGTTTCTCTACTCTCCCGTCTAGACTGAAGTGATGTAGAGTTTCCCTCCTCTCTTGTCTAGACTGAAGTGATACAGAATTTCCCTACCCTCTCGTCTATACTGAAGTGATGCAGAGATTTCCTACTCTCTTGTCTTATCTCACATCTGTTTCCTCACAGAAGCATGTCTGGTCATCAATGTTTCGACGACCGAACTGTACATGTGTGAGATCACCAGTGTGGCGCTGGCCCTTGTTTCCAAGTGGGTGGTCGACATCTACCCTAGAACTATAGTGGACAGGTAGGGGAGAGGGTGATTGAATTTCCTCACCGCCGGAGATTGAATCTTAGACAGTTGTCTAATTGAGCCAGTGCATCACGTTATCCTAGTCGGTTATGTTTAAGTGTATAAAGGGTAACCACCTCAGTTGCACACAAATAGCTCTATAGGGGCCCAATCTTCTTCCATATAATACGTATATACAGACAGCTATATAGATGCTTCAGTCATCTTCCATAGAACACGTATACACAGACAATTATATAGATGTTTCAGTCATCTTCCATAGAACACGTATACACAGACAATTATATAGATGTTTCAGTCATCTTCCATAGAACACGTATACACAGACAATTATATAGATGTTTCAGTCATCTTCCATAGAACACGTATACACAGACAGCTATATAGATGTTTCAGTCATCTTCCATAGAACACGTATACACAGACAATTATATAGATGTTTCAGTCATCTTCCATAGAACACGTATACACAGACAGCTATATAGATGTTTCAGTCATCTTCCATAGAACACGTATACACAGACAGCTATATAGATGCTTCAGTCATCTTCCATAGAACACGTATACACAGACAGTTATATAGATGTTTCAGTCATCTTCCATAGAACACGTATACACAGACAGCTATATAGATGTTTCAGTCATCTTCCATAGAACACGTATACACAGACAGTTATATAGATGCTTCAGTCATCTTCCATAGAACACGTATACACAGACAGCTATATAGATGTTTCAGTCATCTTCCATAGAACACGTATACACAGACAGCTATATAGATGTTTCAGTCATCTTCCATAGAACACGTATACACAGACAGTTATATAGATGCTTCAGTCATCTTCCATAGAACACGTATACACAGACAGCTATATAGATGCTTCAGTCATCTTCCATAGAACACGTATACACAGACAGTTATATAGATGTTTCAGTCATCTTCCATAGAACACGTATACACAGACAGCTATATAGATGTTTCAGTCATCTTCCATAGAACACGTATACACAGACAGCTATATAGATGTTTCAGTCATCTTCCATAAAACACGTATACACAGACAATTATATAGATGTTTCAGTCATCTTCCATAGAACACGTATACACAGACAGCTATATAGATGTTTCAGTCATCTTCCATAGAACACGTATACACAGACAGCTATATAGATGTTTCAGTCATCTTCCATAGAACACGTATACACAGACAGCTATATAGATGCTTCAGTCATCTTCCGTAGAACACGTATACACAGACAATTATATAGATGCTTCAGTCATCTTCCGTAGAACACGTATACACAGACAATTATATAGATGCTTCAGTCATCTTCCGTAGAACACGTATATACAGACAGCTATATAGATGTTTCAGTCATCTTCCATAGAACACGTATACACAGACAATTATATAGATGCTTCAGTCTTCATCAATAGAACACGTATACACAGACAATTATATAGATGCTTCAGTCTTCATCAATAGAACACGTATACACAGACAATTATATAGATGCTTCAGTTATCTTCCATAGAAGATATATTTTCTATATATATATATATAATAATATATAATAATAATAATTTTCATATAGAAGATATATATTCTATAACATAGAACACGTATACACAGACAGCTATATACGAGATGCTTCAGTCATCTTCCATAGAACATGTATACACAGACAGCTATATAGATGCTTCAGTCATCTTCCATAGAACACGTATACACAGGCAGTTATATACGAGATGCTTCAGTCATCTTCCATAGAACATGTATACACAGACAGCTATATAGATGCTTCAGTCATCTTCCATAGAACACGTATACACAGGCAGTTATATACGAGATGCTTCAGTCATCTTCCATAGAACATGTATACACAGACAGTTAGTTATATACGAGATGCTTCCAGTCTTCATCAATAGAACACTATAAAATATATCTGAGAGTGTGCTTCAGTCTTCTTCAATAGGACACATATTGTTAGGATTAGTTCTTAACCATTCATACTTAGAAGATCACAACGTCAACAGCAACATTTGCTATCTCCGTGTGTGAGTGTTGTTATTGTTCATGCTTAATACCTTTTCACCAGAAATCCAGTACAAATGTGAGCATATTGTCAGTCATTGTTGTTGCCTCCCTGTCTTCGCGCCAGCATCCTGGTCTCAGATGCTACAAGCAATCACTGGAAACACTGCCCGCTAGAACACTGCCGACTTAAATCTTTGGTGCGTCCGAGATTCCGCATGCTTATTTCAAATTAGTAACAGTAGCTCACTGGGGGAAACGAACATGATGACTATACGTAACTAATCTCCCGTGTTGTTTGCTGGGGCCAGTAAAAGAAGCAAAGAGTAGTAACACAATTACAGCTAGTCGTCGACTTACGACCACGATCGGTTCCGACAGACCGGTTGTAACACGATTTGGTCGTAAGTTGAGCACGCTATGTGTACAGTAATGTGAAGTGATGTTATAAAAATATTTAAGTTAAATTATATCATAAATTTCTTTTACTATTGTTATAAATCATAATTTTCGATGTTCATTTTGTGCCATTTGTATCATCATTTTGTTTCTTATTTTTACATCGTCGGGTTTAAGAAAAACACTGCATTAACTGTACATGTACAACTGGTTTAATATTTGCAAAACATACAAAATACAGGTGTGGAAAATACTATAGGAAACATTATTATTACATGGTCTACCATCTCTAGTTCGGCGTCGTCAATAAAGATTGATGGTACCCCATGTGCACCTTGTGACATAATCTGTGTCTTCTTTTTGCTAATTGTTAAACCAAATTCTGAACAAGCATTGGAGAATGCAGATTGTAGACATTGTAATTCTTCCTCAGAGTGGGTCGTAACTGCAGCATCATCTGCAAAAATCAGGTTATCCATCTAAGTCTACGAAGACTGAGCATGGAATATACCGTCAAACAACCTGATCTTTGCAGACAACGCCGTTTGACTGATAATTGAGGCAGAAATAAATCTTTAAATATTGAGCACAACCCACTACTGGCAACGCTGATCGCACTCGGGTATGAACCTAAGGCCTATCCACGTCAATGTGGAAGCACTAGACTCGAGTTAATAATATGGCTAGTGACTGTGGTCGTAAAGTCGAATGGTCGTAAGTTGCATAGGTCGCAAGTGGACGACTAGCTGTATATAGCACATATGTCATTAGAGACGTCTAAGAATGGTTGGCTAAGGACTGGCTACTCCCTCTTGTATATAAAGTTAATTTCATATCCTTTAAAGGACGTCGCAGTCAGCCCCAGCATTTGTTAGTTGTTTGTGATCTCTTGGGAAGTTTACGTTTAGTAGTTTGCTATTGCTTTCTGGAGGACCGGTGCTCATACCATTATATGAAAACCAACGCAAGGTGGGGTGCTTCCAAATCGTACGCAGCTGTGTTTACTAATTGCGTCCGTAATACCTTCGCCACAGAGCCGGTATTATAAATAACCGTGGCTGTAAAATTCAACAGTCATGAACAAGTCTTCAGACAGGAGGTCTAGGCCAGCGATGGGAGGACTTATGCTTCTTTGGGGTATCCAATACATATGAAACAGAATAACTAACTACAGCTCGTCTATGGCTGAAAGAAACGTGCCACAGTGTAAGCCACGGGGTGTTCACACGCTGAGTGAAATCCTACACAACCAACCCTTTCTTGTCTAGTTTCCGCCCAGTTCAAACTGAAGACACAGCTTTTAGCACTTGCAGTTTTGCAAGCGAAGAATGTACATATATGATGTTGTGTCTTGCAGAAGCCAGCTGCGCCCAGTACGCTCGAGCAGTGAAAGACCACTCGAATGCATACGATTCTGGAAGTCTGGAATTCCGGGAGGGCGATATTATTACGGTAAGACTTATTTATTTATGGCCTTTTCTATTCGCCTGTCTCCTAAATGTATGTCTTCATTCTCCATATTATTCTCCATAGTAATCTGCATCTCTTCAGTGGAGAAAGCGTGCACTGCTTAAAGATATGGCTAGTTCTGACTCATCCAGTCGGACATGATTGGTTACCATGATCTCTAGTACATACTTGCATACTTTGCATCAGTCTTGTTGATTTCCAGCTTTAGCATTAATGTCACCCATTATGATATTTATTTCTGAATACTTGCACTTCCTTGAGGCATTTTCCAAATCATTATAAAAGTCATCGATGCTGTCATCACTGCTGTCTGTTGTTGGTGCATAAACTTGAATGAAGTTGAGATCAAAAGGTCTGCCCTTAACTTTACCAGTAATATTCTGGCTAACACAGTCTAATATCCTTTTTTTTTTTATTTTGATATCTTTAGATCAGTGGTTCTCAACCTTTTTTGGCCCGTGACCCCCTTCACCGTATTTTCAGAACGCCATTCCCCCCCCCCCCCCTTTCGAATTCCCTACCTAAAGATTTGGCCCGTGCCCCCCTTCACCATATTTTCAGAACGTCATTTCCCCCCACCTCCCTTTCCTATTTCCTACCTAAAAATGTGGCCCGTGCACCCCTTCACCATATTTTCAGAACGTCATTCCCCCCTTTCGTATTTCCTACCAAATAATCCCGCCCCCGCCCCTACACAGTATACGTAATAATGGAAGCTAAATTTAATAGCACATGCTAAAACAAGTCTAGACGTCCACATAAAACGTGATTTGTGGGTCTACTTACTTTATAAAATGAATTTTAGAAGGGTGAGACGTACAGAACCGTAAAGTATGAAGGGAAAAACAATGTCAAGTAATCGGTTCTTGTATTAACGCGATCTTGAAATAATCTTCACCCTCCCCCCCTGGAAACCCTAAAATTCCCCCCTGGGGGGGGGGGGGGGGGGATTCCCCACTGGTTGAGAACCACTGCTTTAGATCCATTATAAATGCTACCCCTCGCTGTTTTTTGTCTCCGCCAGAATGGATTATGTTATATTCCTCGGATGTTATCACCTGCAACTCCTTTCTATCTGTTATCGCGTATACCTAAATTATTAATATTCAATTTTCTTTTTACTTGCTTATTATTAGTATAATAGTGTGACATTACAGGTTAGGCACGTGATCGTACAGGACACAAGTCTTCGCGTTGTTAGAAACATACTTTATTAGCCGAATCGTTCTATTTCAGCCCACATGATGGAGACTCCCTTCTTGGTGTTGACATCTCTTCTCCTGGCCCCAAGTGACGTGTGTGTTTTCCTAGATACACTTCTTCATTCGTGCACACACGTTCACTATGGTTTTCCCCCTAGTCAAGGAATGCGCAGCATTCCTTAACTCTTTACTCTTAACCTAATTCCCTCACTGTTACAATGCCTCCCCTTCTTCAAAGAGAATTTTTCCTTGAAAAAATCTCAACCCCAACTTTTAAATAGTTAACTTTACATCTCTATTCTACAATAACAACAATTCCATATATTTCCTAACTCAATTCTCCTATCTCCTCATAGCCAATTGCTAACCAGAGACAATAATATCGAAACTCTCTACAAAACTCGTTATAAAGTTCTCTAGAAAACTTTCTACAAAACTCTCCATAAAATTCCCCACAATACAAAAGTCTCCATAAGCAAACCGCTTTTAACTTTAAAATGTCCCTCTAAATTATGATTGACAAAACTGAAGATATTCCCCTTATCCTTTATTTCCCCCTTATTCACATTCTCACACTCTCAGTATTCTAGGATAGACAGAAAAAAATAGCTAGATTAGATTTGGGTAGGTGCGCACCTGAAATTAATAAAAGTAAGGAAAAAGTAAGAAAGTAAGAAGTAATCACCTTTCTCTTCCCATACATTCTCAAAACTTTATCAAAAAATAAAGTTTCAAAATTTATCTTCAGTTTCCGTCAATAATAATTGTTATTATCAAAAAAATATGTTAATCCAAAACTGCTAGCCTTTGTATTATTCAGCTCATCAATTTCCCGTTTACCATTCCTTCAACAACAAAAAACTTCCTAACTATTATTATACTGTTAAGTACAGTCTTCTTCTTCCAAAATGCAGTTATTTAAATGCCAAAACTCAACCTGGCATTCCCCCCCCCATATTCTCCCATTAAACGCTGTTCAACCCAGCTCCTATTATAAACCTTGTATATACATTGCATACCCCACATGTAATAACAACATACCCCTCCATTACTACATATAGAGTCACTTCACTAACCACTACTTTAATTCATCTTCTAACTGAACTTCAAAGTAATAATCATTTTAAACACACTTAGGGTAACTCAATCAAACCAAAACATCGTAAAAATAACCATCTAAGATAACTTATTTTTCACATTTCATAAAACACAATTGAAGTCCCAACAATTGAGCAAACCATTTCAATCCCCACACATTAATCAATGTACACATACATTATAAATTTCAAGACCATATTCTGAGTACCCAACAATAATTTTCCGACGTGTCCAACTTCTTCTTCTATCCGCCATCTGCAGAACCTTGTATCACTCTATTCATCTATCTCTTCTCCATTTCTTTAATAACCTCAAATTTTTTTCTATAATTGCAATATCTACATCAATGTCGCTATCCTCTCGAGGAGAGCTATCTTCTTTCATATCAGCTTCTTCATCAGTTTCTGACTTTTCATCCATCTCTTGTTCCCCATCTGTATATCCATTACTAGCAACCGCTAATCTCTTCCTTTCTAAATCCAATCTAATTTTCCTGTCTTGCCGTCTCAACAAATTTTCAAATAGTGGCATCTCTTCCTTACTCGAAGAATTCGCTCTAAGTTTCCTTTGCCTCTTAATTTCTTTTTCTTTCTGTCTATCTAACTTTCTTTTTACTGCCTGTCTTGTATTCATAAATGGAGGTTCAATATTTTCCCTGAC
Source organism: Cepaea nemoralis (assembly GCA_014155875.1). NCBI lineage: Eukaryota > Metazoa > Mollusca > Gastropoda > Stylommatophora > Helicidae > Cepaea > Cepaea nemoralis. The sequence goes on along the minus strand of JACEFZ010018348.1, from coordinate 698,851 downwards.
TGACTCTTCACTAATATATTCGTCATACACGTTATTTTCCTCTGTCATGACTGTTTTTGGTACCGTTTCTTCTTGTTCAGCTGTAGTAGATGCTGTTGTTACTTGTTTTCCATTCTCTATAGGTATTGGATATACCGATTGTCTGACAATCTGTCCACCTGACAATATTTCTTCGGAACAATAATTATTATTATTATTCTCTGCATTCCTTTCCTCATTATCCCGCCTTAAGTGTTCTACATGTGAACGTGCAACATGCCCTGAAATTTGATTCTTAATAGTATACGACACTGGACCTTTTTTTTCTAAAATATAGTATCCCGGGACCCAATGAGCATCAAACTTAGAGTTTTTTCTATGTTTTTTATAATATACCCTATCACCTACGTTAAACTCTTGTAAGTGTGCATTTTTATTTGCGTATTTCTTCTGTCTTTCTCTAGCCTTAATTATATTATTTCTTAAACGTACATGTGCTTTATGCATCTCTTGCAACCTTGTTTCTTGAAAATCTTCCCCCAGATATTTTCTCCTAGGCTTTAATAAATTATCAATTGGCAATATTGGTTCTCTTCCATGTACTAAGTAAAATGGTGAGAAACCTGTTCCTTCATTTTCGTGTGTACGTATCGCCGCTAATGCTATCCCCAAATAAAGATCCCAATCCATATCGTGTTCTTCTACATTTTTCGCTAGAATATTGTATAGTGTTCTGTGTTGTCTCTCATTTTTAGCATTAGAAGTTGGTCTGTAATATGAAGTCCTAATGTGTTTTATATTCCAATCTTTTACCAATTTCTCAAACTTTTTATTTACAAACTCTTTCCCATTGTCTGTAAGTATTATTTGTGGACACCCAAACCTTGGTATAAATTCTTGTAAAAGCATATTTATAATTGAATCAGCACTCTTGTCTGGAATTGGATACACTTCTGGCCAAAGACTATATGAATCAACTATATGTAGTAGGTATACATTTCCCGATAATGTTTTTGGATGAGGACCTGAAATATCCAAACTTACTTTCTGCATTGGAAATTGAGGAATATCGGTATCTTGTAAAGGACATTTAATTATCTTCATGTTTCTTAACCTACACTTTTCACATGCTTCAACATATTCATATACGCTTTTGAATAAATTCGGCCAATAATATTTACTGCTAATAGCCTTCACTAACTTATCTCGTCCAAAATGACCATTATTATCGTGGTATGCCTTTAAGACTTCTTGTTCTAAATATTTCGGAATATATTTTCTTACTCCTTCACCTTTTTCACTGATATAATATAATTGATTGTCTTCTTGTAACTCTACAAACTTTCTTTTAAAACTATTTTCCCCTGTTTCTTTCAATTTCTTTTTTATCTGTACTACTTTTGGATCTAATTCTTGTTCTGTTTTCATATCAAACTGTTCTAAATGTGGGTCTTCTGTTCTAGATTCCGACTCTTGCTCCGATGGTAAACTCTCAAATTCTTCCCTATTTATTATGGCAGAATCTAATATATTTACTTGCCAGTTTCGATCGTCTACCTCTGGTTCAACTTCATCTTCCGTGTTTCCTGATGACTGTGGGTACGGGATTCTAGACAAAAGATCGGCGCACGTATTATGTTTCCCTGACACATATTCAACCTTAGCATTGTACCCTTGTAAATTCAATGCCCACGTTTGTATTTTCCTATTTTGTATTGGTGCTTCTAATATCGACTTTAATGGCATGTGGTCAGTTCTAATAATGAAATTGGCGTTATGTAAGTAGTAATTTAATTTTTGCAGCGCGTAGTGTATAGCATATGCTTCCTTCTCAATAATCGGCCATTTGCGTTGAGTTCTGCTGAGTTTATGCGACAAGAAATAGATTGGTCTTTCATTTTTAACCCCTGGTATTCCAGATTCTTCTCCTTCATATGGTTGAACCAAACATGCTCCTATTGCGTTGTCTGATGCATCTGTGTATAGTATTAGCTGTTTATTCAGGTCTGGATGTGTCAATAATGGTACCACCGTTAAGCTATCTTTTAAAAGTTCAAACGCTTTTTGACACTCATCATCCCACTTAAATCTAGCGTATTTTCCCGTTAAATTCGTAATAGGTATTGCTATCCTTGAAAAGGCTGGTACAAACCGCCTATAATACGCACACGTTCCTATAAAAGCCCGCACTTCCTTAACGTTAGTGGGAGGAGGTAACTCTTTAATAACCTTTATCTTTTCCTGGTCTGGTTTAATACCTTCCCTATTTATTATATAGCCTAAATATTTTGTTTCTGTCTTTAAAAACTGGCACTTACTAAGCTTTAATTTAACGTCATGCCTTCTTAATCTGTCAAATACTAGTCTAACATGTTTTAAATGATTCTCTACATCTCCTTTCGTAAAAATCAATACGTCATCAATATATGCTAGGGCAAAACTTTGCATACCGTCTAGTACTTCATTTATTAAGAACATATAGTGAGACGGTGCATTTTTCAGACCGAATGGCATACGTAAAAATTCGTACGAACCCATATGAGTACAAAAGGCACTTTTCTTTTGCGCGTCTACCGACATCGGAATACACCAAAATCCTGCCCTTGCGTCCAGCGTTGTGAAATATGTAGAGCCATTAAGCAGCCCCAAAATATCATCAATTACTGGAAGTGGGTACGCTACATTCTTAGTAATTTTATTTAACGCCCTGTAGTCACAACAGAACCTGTTCGAACCATCAGACTTGGCCACAATTACCACCGGAGATGACCATTCTGATTTTGATCTTGTTATTATGCCTGCTTTCAACATATCTTCTATTGCCTTTTCTACGACTTCTCTATTTCTTAATGGAGTTCTGTATGGTTTTAAACTAATTGGTGGATGATCTCCCGTGTCTATTTCCATCGTAACTGTTTGTGTCTTACCCAATTCTAAATCATTTATCGCAAACACATCTTGATTTTGCTTTATAAGTTGTTCTAACACTTCCTTATTTTCTGGCGAAGTTTTTAATTGTGCTAACAATTCTTTTTCTCTTGTTACTTTGTCTAGTGAATGTATTTGTGCTGTATTTCTTCTAGATGGATGGATCAATTCATCCATTCTTACGTTCCCTTTTCTTCTGTATCCGCGTCTATTATTACTTCTTTCATTAGAGGTTTCTGAATAACTTATGCCTGCCATATTTACTCTATCTGTTGCCAATATGTCACTAACGTTATGTTCTAGCTTAGCTATTACACATCCTCTGTATAATTTAATTTCTCTACCTGTGTTATTAATAACCATTACTGGAAATGTTAAACTTTTATCTAATTCTATTATTCCATCCGGAACTTCTAAACCTGGCTCATCAATTATTTCATTTTGCAATTCCGTGATTCTGACTATGTTTCCTGCTACATAATACGGGTTTCTCTTCAGTCTTGCTTGTATCAAATTAACTGACTGTGGTTTCAAATTCATGGTCGTTTTGACTAACTAGTGTCGACACATGCATATCTTCTTCTAGATCTACGTAAACATCTTGGAATTTTAATTTATGCAAATCAAATAAAAGTCTCAGCCCATTTTTCAATAAAAAATATCGTCCCAATATCATATTTCTATTTAAATCTTTAACCACATGGAACATATGCCTGACATTTATCCCTCCTAATTTCAAATTTATCATCGTTTGTCCTAACACTTCTAATTTTTGTCCCGTTACCGAATGAAGATTCTCCTGAATTCTAAATATTTTACAATTTTTTAACATTCGATATAAAAATGCTTCTTTAATCACGCTAACTTGTGCTCCCGAATCAACTAATGTTCTAACTTTATATTTTCCTATCTGTACTATACATGAGCTAGGATCTACCATATTTAATGACAATTGTTTTACCTCGACTTGTTTTTTATTTTTAAATGTTCTATTATACTCATCCTTTGGGTTTTTAATATATTGATGCCCTTTTTGGATCTTACTATCTTCCCTCCTACTGCCGATCCTATTCAGTAAGCGGGATGCCCATTTCCCTGATTTCCTGACCTTCTAAAATTTCTCTGTATTTCTCCAGAATTCCAATTTGCTGGTCTGCCATTTGCAATTCTATTCTGTATACTCGTCTGAACACCTCTACTATTTTGCGTATTCGATGGGCCACTTCTGTTACCACAAAAGCGAAAAATGTGCCCACGTTGGTGACATCCCCAACAAACCACATTCGAGTTATTTGTGTTACCTTCCATGTTTCTTACAGTATTTCTCACTTGTCCTCTTCTATCTTGATTATATACATTCTCGTTTCTTTGCACCATCTGTATTTCTCCTCGTCTTCCTCTCCATCCATGTCTATACTGTCCTATTTCCATAGGTTCTTCAATTCTATCTTCCGAACTACTACCTAACTCTCGTCCTACCCTTAACCTAAACCTCCTCCTCAAGCTTTCCTCTTGTATAGCGATATCTACCGCTTGTGACAATCTTGCAGGATTCTCTCTTAATAATTTAAATTTCAATCCATCTGACCTAATCCCATCAACAAAAATCCCTACTAACATCCGTTCCACTTCTTCTGCTCGTACATTCTGTCCTAAAAATGACTCTTCAGCTAAATTGATTAACCTGTCACTGTATAACTGAACACTTTCAGTGCTGTTTTGTCTAGTCTGTCGCAATACTGAGAATGCGTGTTGTGGATCAGTAATTTCAGCATATTTTCTTGCGAGATCATCTTTAAATTCTTCCCAGGTTTCACCTCCTGCTGCTTCTAACTTTCTTCTAATGTGGTCAGAAACTGGACTTGTACTTGTTCTGTATGCCAAATTCTTTTTCTCTCCATCTGTAGCGTTTACTAAATATGCATGTTTCTCAATAGAAATAATCCATTTCTTAAACTGATTTGCTTGACCACTAAATCTTTCAACATCAGTGCTTATATTTTGTTGTCTTAACACTGCATCCAACCTTGATATTGCCCCGCCAACTCCAGTCATTACCTGTGAAAAATCTTGGGATTCCATCCTAAAATTTATAATTATCAAGCAATATACAAATATTTCAAACAATATTAATTTCAAACCCTGCAACAATACATAATCTGTTAATTACTCTAATATTATCTAATTATCTTAACTAAAGCCTCCAATCGAAGATCCTGACGAAGAAATATTCCTGTTTCAATCCTGAATTCTGACAAAAGAATTTAAATGACCTCCTGATTCAGAATTACCTACACCACATAAAAAAGGACTCTAATCAAGCTCGTTGAAATGAGCAGAACAACGAAGAGCCTCTGGATTTCTTTCCTTAATAATTCTTTCCAATTATTTCCTGACGTTGATTATGCTCGATATCAGGCTCGCAACAAGACTGTTTGATTACTTGCTCGATTACTGTAGATTCCCTTCAAGTAAGGTCACCTTCACGCAAGCGACAACTGCTCACGACTTCAGCAAAAAAAACTCACTTTCCAACAGCAATCTGTGATTTTCATATATATATTTCAGCGCAAACGTAATCCAGTCAACAACAATTGTACTTAAAGCTGACGCTATCCAGTCTCTTATTTTCATGTGGGACTCTCGCCATGGTCAGTTTAAATTACTTTATCCAAACCCCGAGTTGAGACAAGTTTCATTTATGCCTTCCTTTAATTGAAGTGACTGTAGAGAGTATTGCAGATCTTGATTTCATAATTATGGAATTTGCACCATAACCTTGACTTCACCTTCAACAGTCCCACGGGTTAAAACTCATAATTTGTACTGATTTTTGATGCAGAACGGCATTACTTGATCTCAATATACCATTTTGCGTTGGTCAGTTCTCCAGTTAATTTCATAATTATGTAATAACATCAGTCTTTCAAAAAACATAAGTTTATCACTCAAACCTTTTTTTAGCGCTGTCCTTGAAAATGGATCTCCTTCTTAACCAGGAATCCAGTGAGAACCCAGAACAGCTACCAACAGTCGGCTTTCATCTGTTGCGTTTCTCAATATTTACTTCTCCAGACACCCCAGACATAACCATCTTCTATGGGGGTACTCTCTCTGTCCGCGACCTCCCATGTTTCATAAATTCACGGCACCAAATCAACCTGTTATAATAGTGTGACATTACAGGTTAGGCACGTGATCGTACAGGACACAAGTCTTCGCGTTGTTAGAAACATACTTTATTAGCCGAATCGTTCTATTTCAGCCCACATGATGGAGACTCCCTTCTTGGTGTTGACATCTCTTCTCCTGGCCCCAAGTGACGTGTGTGTTTTCCTAGATACACTTCTTCATTCGTGCACACACGTTCACTATGGTTTTCCCCCTAGTCAAGGAATGCGCAGCATTCCTTAACTCTTTACTCTTAACCTAATTCCCTCACTGTTACATTAGCCAGTTTGCCATTCCCACTCATAATTCTAACGTCCCATGTTCCCTTGTTACTCTATTGCACTCAGTCGCTTTCTGGCGGTCTGCAGTCACTTGGTGCACATCACAACCCCTACAGGTCGAGGCTGCTTCTGTGGAGCACCTATTTACTCTGTTTCTCTTATTTTATATCAAACTACGAAACATGATTGGTTGATTGATTGATTGATTGATTGATTGATTGATTGATCTAGGAACCGACATCACAGCATTCGGTGCATTCCCATTAGGCGCTCCGTCCCCATCCTCAGCAGCCAGCGAAGAGTTCCAACGCCAATAGTACAAGTAGCAATCTGATTATATGTCCGTCTCGCCTTTCCTCTAAGCGTCGAGCGTCGGCCAGATCCACTTGTCACTCCTCGCTGCCTCATTCTTGCCAAAAACATGACTTTCATGGCACCTGTAAAAAGGTAGTTTGCCATTGCTTTCCTTCTTAGCAGTGACCATACTGGTCGATGACTGTAACCTTTGTCTACAAAAAGAGATCCCTTGCTTACCGTCGTGAAATTGGAGACCATAACCTACAACTAACTGCCGGCTGCTCTTCAGATTCATCCACCACCGTTTAACATACCGGAACCGTTTATAGATATATTCTGTTTCTGTGGTCACTTCGTCAGTCTAAAACTATGATCTGCTATCTCCTTGTGGTTCCACTGATTTCTTGTTATTGTTATTGTTGTAGAAAGCATAAATGCTGCTGGGTTGTCTACACTTGGCAGGTTGAAGTTGCAATGTTATTGTTACTGCTGGGTTGTCTACACTTGGCAGGTTGAAGTTGCAATGTTATTGTTACTGCTGGGTTGTCTACACTTGGCAGGTTGAAGTTGCAATGTTATTGTTACTGCTGGGTTGTCTACACTTGGCAGGTTGAAGTTGCAATGTTATTGTTACTGCTGGGTTGTCTACACTTGGCAGGTTGAAGTTGCAATGTTATTGTTACTCGTTGTGAACTCGAGCGTAGTCCAAACTGGATTAATATTTACGTGTGGGCCAGTTGTCCCTACTACCAGTGTCCCCCGCTATCAGGCGATCCCACTCCGATTTCTTAGGTACTTGTAATTTACTACCCCAAGTCAAGGACGAGAGGTTAACATTTACAGCCAACGGCTGTATCCGTGCTGCTTTTGTAACACTGGTTTCTCATTGTGAGACCGTAGGACATATGGGAATAGTTTCATCATATTACACAGTCCTACACACATAAAACATTTTTTTTTGTGCCAAACATTTTACACTTGGTTTTGCATAGATGAGGCCTGCTAAATCCAAATATCACATATATTTGTCTGTAGCAGCTCTGGATTTTGAGATACAGGCATGTGTGTATTTAATTAATGTTATTACAGTATTTTCTGTATGCCGGTCTCTCTGGCCGAGGGGTTACAACACTTTCTCCGTAATCCAGTTTATCACGCAGAGTCTCGTAGCGGGCGAGAGCTGGAGGCGGTTCGACCCCCGCTGGTGACTTGCGGGATAACTGAGCCGGCTGCTCAGAAAGCAGTGGCAAACTGCTGAGCGTAATCTTGCCAAGAAATCAACAGACAGCTGAAAGATGCTGCTGTTGACAGCGATGTCCTGTAAAGGATTTGCGAATTAAAAAAAAAAAAAAAAATTCTGTATAAGGCTCTGGGGAAAACTATTTCAGAATAGTCTCTTACAAAATGAAACTGCTTGTTTACTTAAAGTTTCGATTTTCCAAGAATTGCCTTGTTTAGATTTTAACCCACTGCATGCATGTCAGCCACTTCTAACATAGAATGACATCATCTTTAAGAAGAACATGTTTTCTTCATCGGATTTATTTTGTTATATTTGTGGAGAGTACACTTTGAAAGAGGAACATAGGGAGCACATCACTGTTTTTGTGTAAAAGGCAGACTTTTCTTACTTTAAAGTAAAACTAGGTAACCAGGACTAGTCTTGGGCTCCTCATATTGTTTGCTAAACATATGTTGAACACCTGTGACATGGGTTTAAGTTATAAACCAGGTGAATGGCGAATTTTCATTGACACCTCTAAAAGAAGTTTTAAAGGTGTTCTCTTACACAATCTCCGTGGTGAAGAGGTTGTGGACGCAGCTGGCAATCCCGCATACCGCGTTCTAAATACAGCTGCTGGCGATTTGGCGGCAGACCGCCTTGCGTCGGTTCTTTTTTAATGAAATGTTATGGGTGCCGGTCATTCAGAAAGCAATGGCAAACTACTGAATGTAAACTTGTCCAGGAATCACGAACAGCCAAAAAATGCTGGGGTTTACTGTTTCGTCCTGTAAAGCATATGCCAGAAACTTACACAATGGTAACAAATATGGCTCAACTCCACTTGCTCATTCTACTACAATGAAGGAGTATGCACAGTTTTGGAAAAATTGAAGTATTTAGAACTTAACTGGACGGTTTGTGGAGACCTTAAAATTACATAAATGTGTGGGACATAGATGGAATAAACCTGCAAACAAAGCTGAATGTCTATAAAGCAATGCTTGTGAAACCTGGACTATCTACCAGCGACACGCTAGAAAATTAAACCTCTTCACACAGTCTGCCTTAGAAAGCTATTGAAGATTAAATGGCAAGACAAAATCACAGAAACTGAAGTCTTAGAAAGAGCTTCCATGCCCAGTATCCACACTCTACTAATGAAAAATCAGATTCGCTGGGCTGGTCACTTAACTCGTATTCCAGATCACAGGCTCCCTAGACGAATTTTTTTACGGTGAGCTGTGTTGTGGTAAACGCTCCTAAGGTGGCCAGAGGAAACGCTTTAAAGACACTCTGAATATATCAATCAAAGCTTTTTTGAATTCACCACGACACTTGGGAGACTGCTGCCAACGACCGAAATTCTCTGCGTAAAAAAAAAAGACTTGGGGAAAAACCAACGCAGGGAATCCACCTCATGGAACGTCAAACATGTTTTGCCCACATTGTCAAAGAACATTTCGAGCCAAAATAGGCCTTACCAGCCATCTTAGAACTTACGGCTCTAAGCTCTCAGCCCCCCTGGATGTAATGAATGGTCATCATTATTCTTGATGGACAATCACCACCACCAGTTCTGGAAAAACTGAAGTATTTAAAACATATCGGATGGTTTGTATAGATCTTAACATGATGAACTTCTTGCTTGGCCAGCAAAGGAGGATTCACCAAATATCCATGCTTCATATGATTGTGGGATAGCAAGGCAAAAATTACGCACTTGACAAAGAAACGGTGGCCATTGGGGGTTGAATTTAAAGATGGAGCAAAACGTATTGTCAACAAGCAAACAAAAAGAGGTCTATTGCCACCATTACATGTAAAGCTTTGCTTGATGAAGCAGTTTGTTAAGGCACTGAGCAAAAAAAAAAAACAGATGGTACCTGTTTTAATTACTTGTGCAGAACGTTTCTGGAATTGAGCAAACAAACTTAAAGCTGGAATTTTCGATGCACCTCACATTAGAAAGTTAATAAACCATCCAAATTGTCTTGATTTGATGAACAAAACAGAGCCCACATCATGGTCATCATTTGATTTAGTTGTGCAAAACATTCTAGGTAACTTTAAAGCAGATAGTTATTCTGGATTAATTGGAAAAATGCTGTCGAGTTTTTGTAAGCTTGGTTCAACATGAGCATAAAATTGCACTACCTCCGCAACTATTTACATTTCGTTCCCGAGAATCTTGGCGACTTTAGCAAGGAGCAAGATGAAAGATTTCACCAACATATAAAAACAATGGAAGAGACCAGAGACTTTGGAATGTCCACATGATGGCAGATTACTGTTAAAACGGGCATATCACATTTCAGGAAGTCCTTGAAAAGAAGCTTTTTGTGTGTTGACTATAGATTTTTTAAATGCTAGTGATAAAGTTATTCAGAATGTCATTAATGGCACCCAACTCTAGGCAATTGTCCTACTAAGAAGGGCATTCTTATTTATCTTTTAAAAAAAAACTAGAGATGATAGAAAAAAATCTGATTAAATTTCTTGAATCAGCAACACAAAATTACCCCAAAACAGCTTAATAATTTAAGGCACCAAAATGTGTGTAAACCAGTGTTATCAACCGGGAGAATGTGTTTAATAGAGGTCCTGAACACACCTGTGTTCTGTTGTACAAAGAGACGATAACTCATAATTCCTCAAGTTAAATTTATTCGCGATTAATTCCCTGTTTATGGCAGTAACAAGTTGTACAGCATGCGTCTGAAGCGGTTTGCTTAAATATGTTTTTTGTTTACTTGTAACGTAACACACAGTTTCGCACTCAGGATAACCGAACAGGTATATAGTTGCATTCACGAAGTATTGAAGTGTTTGTAATGTTTAGTTTTAGTTTAGTCGATGGATCAACATCACGGCACACGGGTATAACCCATAAGTGCTCCATTCTACTCGTAACTCAAGCCTGAGTCCGGAGAAACTCAACTCAGTGCACGAACTGCGTAGCACCGGCGAGGATGCTAAACAACTTTGGGTAGATTTGTAACTCGAAATTTTGCCCGGACAGCGCCGTTAGGCTAATCTTTTTTTCGATTTCCAACTACCAAGGGCTTTTTTACGTGCGCAACAACACACACGGGCGTCCGATCTCACTGCCCATAAACCAGGGGAAATTTTGTTACTACAAGTCCACGTGAAAAAAAATCCTGGCCCTCGCCGGGGCTTGAACCCGGGACCTCCAGCGCTCGAGGCGGACACCATACCTCGAGACCACTCAGCCCCCTTGCCCCTAATCAAGTATTGCTTGACTCCAGAAATCAATAGAGACAGGTGACAGTCTATGGCGAGTTTATTCTTTTATACATGAACATCATCATTATCGAGTGCCTTGCCAGCTGACGTTGGCGTTCATATTTCGTCACAGATCTCAGTCCTTGGTGTTCTGGATCAACTCTGCTGATGATATTCCTCCATACCGCCGTCTTGAACATAATTTACATAATACACATCTCACAACTAAACTCTCTGTTAGCTTATCAATCTCTGGTCTTTCTTCTTCCTGTTCGTCTTCGCTCACCTTCATACGTCAATACTAATACATCCAAAGAATGCAGCTTGTTGCTATCTCCATGGAGTTTCTCTTCGGATGGAGCTGGCGTAGGCCAAAATACTTGTCTATGTTCCTCATATGTTGCACACCCCTACAACAAATGTCTATATGTCATATTACCAGTTCTTCCGTTACATTCATCACCATCTCCTCCTATCTTTAGTTTATTAAACGTGGTATTTCAACCTGTTGACTTTCTAATATCTAACTAACTCAAACCTATACAACAGTAAGACTTCCACACTCGCAGTGCCGCTGTATTTATTCAGAAGTGACACGAAGCGTCTTCTACGACGTCTGGTGAACGAATGATCATGAGTCCACTACCACGTAGGTTGAGTTCATTAACCTTGTGAGGTTCGCGTGTTATCCGTGGACCCTGCAGACCTCGTTCTCCCCTTAGCATCCCCTTAGTAATCCCGGCCTATTAGATTGACAGGGATCCAATTGTGGATCATAACACAGGCATTTCACTGTTAAATCTTGTCAGTGCCAGCCACTAGCTATCCGGGGTTGGTATTATTGGGTATCTCTATTCTATAGTGCATTCACATTTGTTTCCCTCCATATAAAAATCCATATCTCAGTAACTAACTGAGGGAAAATTATGAGATTTAGCATGAAAACTTATCTTTATGTCCACCCAACAAAAAATATTTGTTCTGGAGATTGTACAGCAAATTTCAAAGGTTGTTTATATGCGGTAGATAATTTACGGGTCAGAGATGAAGGGCACATTATTAGAAGTATTACATCTTCACACGGAAACATTAGCGTTGAATGGTTAATTTTCTCGTGGTTCATGGGATTGGCCTTATGACAAGAACCCCGCGCAGTTTAAAATGGGAGTGTTCAGAGGTGTCGTCAATATGTGGGTATTTTCATGAATCCGGATTATTATTTTTTTTAATCTTACCACTTATCGCAAACATCTGAATGTGTGATTATTGTTCAGTGGGATTGAATGTGAATTTTTTTGCACTACAAAGCATCGCTATGAAGTTGTACACACATTTTTTTTACAAGAAGCTGATCGCAGGAAACTGTTTCAAACTGTTACAAATCCCGAAAAAAAAAAGAATGGTGCATGCATTGGGTTTGAGTAAACGGACATTTCGTTGATGGGTGCAAGAATCTGGAATGAAACCAACACGCGATAAGCAATTGGTAGGTAGAAAGGCAATTGTAGACGGTTTTGACAAGGATGTCATAAGGCGAGCTATAATAAAAATGCTGGATGCCAAAGAAACAGTGACTGTAAGAAAACTTAGGGTTTAGTTGAGAAAGAACAATAGAGTTATCCAAAACAACTTTGTGAAAAATTATAAGGACATTAGGTTTCACTTTTAGAAAGTACAAGGGAGGTAGAAATATCTTTTGCGAGCAACCGCATTTAGAAGCCATGAGAAGCAGATACCTACGTAAAACAAGGGAAATGCGCAAAGAAAATTATGACACGGTGTATTTGGATGAGACTTGGATCAATGTGCACCACACAAAAGGAATGGCAATCATTGGATGGAAAGATGCAGCGATGTTTGCCAAGCGTTTGGTCACAGCCGATGCTGGTAGCAGGCATAATGGCTTACTACAGAATGCTGGACTCGTGTTCGTATCAAAGCATACAGACAATAGGGATTATCATAATGAGATGAATGATAATGTATTTAGAGATTGGCGCGAGAATACAGTGCTTCCATCCCTAGATAGACCGTCTTGTCTAATTATGGACAATGCATCATATCACAATGGTGTTGCCCAAGAAGACAAAGTACCTACGGCATCGAGCACAAAGGAAGCAATAAAGATATGGCTCCGAATGGAAAACATACCATTTCCAGAAATGTATTTCTAGACCAGTATATTCCACATAGCTAATAACAAGTGCCACACCATTATCTAATATTACTGAATCGTGTAGTATTGATGTTCGCATTTTGCCCATGCCTTTATAATGCATATCATTTATATTGTTGCTGTTCTCTGTTAGCCTTGAATGATATAAGAATGAAATAATGTATGAAAGAGAGTGACAGAAGGGCTGAATGTTAGACGGGCCTGCGTGCCCAATTCTTAACCCTTTGAAAAAAAAGTTTGTTCGTTCGTTCCCTGGCCTAGGGGTTTAACGTCTTTCTCCGTAATCCCGTATACTCTCGTGAGTAACGTGATGTGCGCGAGAATTGATAACGGTTCTCGCCGCGTCGGTAACTTACTGAGTATGTGAGCCGGTCGCTCACAAACTACTGAGCGTAATCTAGCCATGAAATCAACAATCAGCTGAAAGATGCTGATGTTGGCAGCGATGTCCTGTAAATGATATGCGAAAAAAAATTTTTTTTTCAAGCTAGAATTGTTGTCCCTTGTAAAACAGGCGCAAAAAAGCAAGATATTTCAAATCGACAAGTTGATAGAAGAGCATGGCCAAAGGTGCTTGAGACTTCCGCCGTACCATTTTTATTTAAACCCTATGGAACTTATGTGGGTGTGGCATAACCGCTAACCACCATTATTCAGTTACCAAGAATGCACGCAAAAGAGAGGGGGAAATATAACAATTGACTGCACAAAATCAAACCGAAACCAAAACTGAAAAACGAACGCAAAATCAAAACTGAAAATGAAAGATTGACAGATGACGTCAATTCTTGGAAATATTTCATCAGCCAAAGCTCAAAAGATCATTGGATAGAAACAGACACGTGACAACGCCTCCGCTATGACGCCTGCTTAGAATATGTTAATCGCGCACTTCCACTGCAGACAGCTTGACGAGCAGACGCAAAAGCTGGTGTGACCGAATTTTCAAACAAGAACGGCAGAATGTCTGAATCCGAGGTAAGCTTGTGACTCCTTAGATTAAATTGATGACCAGGTGTATCAAGTATCAAGTGATGGTATCCAGTGTTTGTAACGTCAATTGAAATGTATTATTGTAAATTAAAACCTCTGAAGTGAAAAATGCTCGACTGTTAGATTCTGACGACGCAGAGCCGTTTCCCGGGCAAACTGACAATCTACTACTCTCTTCGAATACTTCAATCTCTGATATTCTTAAAGATAGTTATTAACTTTAAGGAGTGCATAATAATACTATATTCTATTCTAGACAACTGTACGAAGTGATGATTCTAAGGCAATCTTGTGCATTTCAGCAGAAACACTGCTTAAATTACTATCACTATCTACAGCTCATAAGACAGTTCGTGTACTAGAACAAGTGCCTCGTTTTAAAACAAACTTATCTATGCCTATTTACAATCTAGAGAGCTGAAAGAGAAATCATATCTTCCCTTTCTCCTTCATATATTGAATAAATAGGGTTTGATGGAATGAATATTTATATTTATATCAGATTTTACTTAGATAAGGGCACTCATGAACTGCATTACATCAGAAAAGTTATGCTTCGCGGAACTCCATCACCAGAAGTTGACTTAACCCACTACTCAACATAACTTAAAACACAACACCACACCACGCAACACTCACCACCACAACACCAACAGGTAATGGGAGAGGAGTTATTATACAAAGAAGAAGGAAAAGTTGGTTAATTGGGAAAACACAGAGAACCATTTATACACACTACAAACCCAATAGAGTGATAGAAATGTTATAAATGTATGCCATTTATTTATATGCATTTTGACACCTCCTCACTCTTGTCACTGTCTTACTGTACACGTCTCACTGACCCCAGGTCCAATGAGAATTTACATACAGCAGGAACCAGCTGATACCAGGCGTACACAGTGTGATAAACTCTGACCACCCCAGATTAACCCAACACTAGATCAGAGAAAATAGGATGGGGGGGGGGGGGGGGGGAACTAGTTCCTACTTCAGGAATTTAGGTTTCTTCCGACCTACTTCTAGACTATTGCATTGGTAGGATTGTACACATCTATGTGAATCTTACACAGTGAATTCTTGGTGGCAACCAACTGGCCAACCAACCAACCCAGACCAGAAAGAGGGAAGAGAGAGAAAGAGATGAACCACACGTGAGATGGAAGATGACTAAGCCATGAGCAGAGTATGGGAAGCCTTCAGAGAAGCTACACGGGCAGAACTGAAGTGGATCCATCAGACAATGGACCGGGGCTTATCCTAATCTCCCAATCACAAGGTTACATTTCTCTAAGGAACACACAACACCCATTTCAGGAACAGATACCTAAATGTTGAATTATCATCTCCACACTTATAATGTACAACATTTAAATGTTTACAATGTTCCCACACTTGGTGACATAGTATTCATTGATGTTTATTTGTTGATTGACTGTGAACTTGGGCCTATATGCCATTTTCTATGTTATCCTGTGTAAACAACAACGGAAAATGTATGTAACAGGCCAGAGGACACAGGCCAGTCAATAAATGATGAACCTTAACTGACCTTATGTTGATTTGTCAGTCCAACCTATCTGTTGATTCTCCATCTTATGTGTGTAAAACATGTGTCAATGTCTACTGGAATTTGTTGAATGTCAAAACAAATCCACTCATGATGAATTACTAAATTGTGGAGAGAAGACTCGAGGTCTATCAACTGCTCAACATCCATGCTTTCTTAACATAAATCAGGCTGAGAGAATTCTCCAGACTTTCCTCAGAATTGATAAAAGGGGGGCTCAAGAGCTAAAAGAATCCTTGGAGAAGGGGCAGAATCCCAGTTGGTATTTACTATTCTCACCAGGGCCATAATCTATACCTCCTAGACTAAATTAATAGGACGAGGCCTGCAGATAACTCGACGGTCATATTCTGGGGTTATTGAAGATAGAAGAGGATGGGGCCCAACTTCTTTAGTTAGAAATGGGGCATGCACTACAGTGATCTCCCAGTCCCTTCAGAATATACGACAGTGGGCTAAAATCAAGGGACAGGTGGCAGCTGACAATACTACATTAACCCAGTCTGCGCTATTAAATATTGATAAAAGTTACTGGGGAAAAAATGTGAGGGCCATGTGCTGAAAGAGGAAGATGACTATTGGGGAAAGGATGGATTGAATTTTATGCAACCGAGAGCAGTCATCAACCTACTGGAATCGACACAGTTTAAGATCTGGGCAGATTGCACACATTAATGCACGTTGCACCCACTCCCTTACGAATCTGGATACGCCTTGTGTCGCCAGCCGATGTGACGTGCGATACTGTAAAACAAGTTTGTTAGCGTGAATTCACTACATTTTCGCCAAAACATCAAAGAAATGTCGGCGCTTTCCATGATTTAAGTTGCATTTGGACCTATTAAAGTCATATTCCTTGGGTGGAGGGTTGTGTTGTTGTTTGTCCATCAAGAATGATGATGACCATTCATTTCATCCAGTGGGGTTGAAGGTATGGAGCCGTGGGTTCTAAGATGGCTGATAAGGCCTATTTTGGCTCGAAATGTTCTTTGACAATGTGGGCAAAGAATGCTTGACGTTTCTGGAGGAGGATTTCCTGCAGTGGCATTTTTGTCCTGCCTTTTCTTCACAGCTCTTGCAGTCCTGGTTGCCTCACATATGACTGCACCTTTGCGTAATGATGCACGCCACTAATTTCGGTCTCTGGCTGCAGTCTCCCAGGTGTCATGATGAATTCCAAAAGCATTCAGTGAGATTTTCGGAGTGTCTTTAAAGCGTTTCCTCTGGCCACCTTGGGAGCGTTTACCACAACGCAGTTCGCTGTAAAAAATTCGTTTAGGGAGCCTGTGATCTGGCATGCGAGTCAAGTGACCAGCCCAGCGAATCTGATTCTTCATCAGTAGAGTGGATACTGGGCATGGACGCTCTTTCTAGGACTTCAGTGTCTGGAATCTTGTCTTGCCATTTAATCTTCAGTAGCTTCCTTAGGCAGACTGTGTGGAAGTGGTTTAATTTCCTAGCGTAAATATAAGGCGGCGGGAAAATTTTCATAACGATGCAACAGGCAGTTTTCAAGAAAATTGAATGTGAACGAAGGGACGTAAATATGAACAGACTATAGAAAGACCAGTTGTCAAAGTTGTCATTTATGGAATTATTCTCAATGGCACCCAGCTTGTAACCCATGGTATGTGTTTCCAGTATACTATTGTGTAATGTTGTTGTTTGTCCATCAAGAATGATGATGACCATTCATTTCATCCAGTGGGGTTGAAGGTATGGAGCCGTGGGTTCTAAGATGGCTGATAAGGCTTATTTTGGCTCGAAATGTTCTTTGACAATGTGGGCAAGGAATGCTTGACGTTTCTGGAGGAGGATTTCCTGCAGTGGTTTTTCTGTCCTGCTTTTTCTTCACAGCTCTTGCAGTCCTGGTTGCCTACCATATGACTGCACCCTTGCGTAATGATGCCACGAATTTCGGTCTCTGGCTGCAGCCTCCCAGGTGTCATGATGAATTCCAAAAGCCTTCAGTGAAATTTTCAGAGTGTCTTTAAAGCATTTCCTCTGGCCACCTTGGGAGCGTTTACCACAACGCAGTTCGCTGTAAAAATTTCGTTTAGGGAGCCTGTGATCTGGCATGCGAGTTAAGTGACCAGCCCAGCGAATCTGATTCTTCATCAGTAGAGTGTGGATACTGGGCATGGATGCTCTTTCTAGGACTTCAGTGTCTGGAATCTTGTCTTGCCATTTAATCTTCAGTAGCTTCCTTAGGCAGACTGTGTGGAAGTGGTTTAATTTCCTAGCGTGTCGCTGATAAACAGTCCAGGTTTCACAAGCATATAGCAGTGTGAATAATACAACTGCTTTGCAGACTTTTAGCTTTGTTTGCAGGCTTATTCCAGTTCTGTCCCATACATTCTTGTACAGTCTGCCAAAGGCCGCACTGGCCTTGGAGATTCTTGCATTCACTTCGTCATCAATTGTGGCAGCTTGTGACACAGTGCTGCCAAGATAGGTGAATTTGTCCACAACACTTAGCCTATGATCATTCACTTTAATATTCGGCACAGTGTGATTATTCCCTGGAGCTGGCTGGTACATAACTACAGTCTTCTCCAAGTTGATATTGAGCCCAAAGTTGGCACAGGCATGTGAGAAAGCTGAAACATTATGTTGCATGTCCGCCTCTGAGTTGGAGTACAGAGCGCAAATCATCAGCAAACAGGAGCTCTCTGACGGTGTCGCTGTTAATTTTGGTTTTAGCTTTCAGCCTTCTGAGATTGAATAACTTTCCATCCATACGGCAGTTGATGTCTATTTCAATGTCGTCGTTCTCGAAGGCATTCATCAGCATGGCTGAAAACATGAGGCTGAACAGTGTTGGTGCCAGGACACATCCTTGCTTCACTCCATTGGTGACAGGAAAGGGTTCAGACAGTTCGCCATTTTCCTGTACTCTTGCCTGTATGCCATCATGAAATAGCCGCACTATTTGGACAAACTTTCGTGGACAGCCATATTTTGCCATAATCTTCCACAGTCCTTCTCTGCTGACTGTGTCAAAAGCCTTGGTAAGGTCAATTAAAGTGGAGAACATTTCACAGTTCTGTTCCTGACATTTATCTTGCAGCTGCCTTGCAGCGAAAATCATGTCAACAGTTCCACGTTCTTTTCTGAAGCCACACTGACTCTCAGGAAGAAGACCTTGATCGAGATGGGCTGTGAGGCGATTGAGAAGAATTCTGGCGAGTATCTTCCCTGAAATTAAAAGCAAGGAGATGCCTCGGTGGTTGTCACAGGATTGGCGGTTTCCTTTACGTTTGTAAAGATGGACTATTGATGCGTCCTTGAAATCTTGTGGCATGGTCTCGTTCACCCATATGTTTGTAAAGACTTGGTGAAGCTGCACTGTTAGGACCGGCCCACCTGCCTTGTATATCTCTGCTGGGATGATGTCAGGACCAGGTGCCTTGCCGCTGGAGAGTTGCTGGCTGGCTTTGTTTACTTCCACTATGGTTGGCAGGTCATCAAGTGTCTCATTGGTAGGAACTTGAGGAAGGCAGTTGATGGTTTCATCATCGAAGAAGGAAGTTGCATTTAAGATGTTGCTGAAATGCTCTGCCCAGCGTTGAAGGATTTCTTTCTTATCGGTGATCAATGTTCCCCCATCTGCACTGAGGAGGGGAACTATGCCTGGTGATGTAGGACCATAGACCGCTTTCAGTGAGTCGTAGAAGTTTTTCATATCATGTCTGTCAGCAAAGCCCTGAATTTCATCAGCTTTGCTGCTCAGCCAGAAGTCCCGCATGTGCCGAAGGTTCTGCTGCACTACTCTCTGAATGTTCTTGACTTTGGGTCATTCAAATGTGCCTTGGGGAGAAGATGTTTCTCGGACAGCAATTGGTTGATGTCTTCGGAATTTTCATCAAACCAGTCTTTATGCTTTCGGGGGGCTGGACCCAGGATTTCCATAGCAGTTTTGTAAATTATGTCCTTTAGGGCTTTCCATTCTGTTTCTGTATCCTGTTGAGCTGCAGCATTTGGCTTGAGGTGGTCTTCCAGCATATTTTCAAACGACTGCTGCATTTTCTTGCTGTTTAGGCGGGTGACATTTAGCTTTTTTTGCATTTTCACCCCTTGAGGACGCCGTGGTGGCCTGATGTGAGTGTTTATTTTTGAGACAATGAGACGATGGTCTGTCTAACATTCGGCACCACACATGGATTTTGTCACTCGGACGTCTTGTCTGTCACTCCTCCTGACAATGACATAGTCAATGAGGTGCCAGTGTTTCGAGCGAGGGTGCATCCACGATGTCCTATTTCTCATGGGGAGACGGAAAATTGTGTTCGTAATCATGAGATCATGTTCGGCACATGTCTGAAGGAGGCGGAGTCCATTGCTGTTACAATTTCCGACTCCATGCTTTCCAATAATGCCACTCCAAGAGGTGATGTCCGTGCCTACTCTGGCATTGAAATCCCCAAGGAGTATAAGTTTGTCTCCTTTGGGAACAGATGTTAATACATTGTGCAGGTCCTCATAGAACTTGTTCTTGACATCATCTTCGTTGGTCATAGTTGGTGCGTAGACACTCACAATGGTTGCATGCTTCTTTCCATTCAGCAGGGGCACCTTCATGGTCTTGAGCCTGTCGTTTATAGCCTTTAGAAATCCAGCTAATTTGCCGACCAGGGCCGACTTAATGGCAAATCTTACACCGGATTGGCGTCTTTCCTCGCTTTTCCTTCCACTCCAGAAAAAAATGTGCAGCCTGCACCTATTTCACAGATTTGGCCTTCTTCTGCAAGTCGTGTCTCGCTCAAGGCTGCAATGTCGATGTTGTACCTGCCCAGCTCTCTCCCAATCAGTGCTGTTCGTCTCTCTGGACCCGACGCGCCGTCTCTGTCAAGTAGGGTGCGTACATTCCAAGTTCCAATTGTTAAGGGAATATGGTTTACTCTTTTAGCTTTGCTTGTTTTATCTTTATTTGTATGTCGACCGCAGTTAAGGGTACCCACCAACCGCGGCTAGCTGGTTAGGTAGAGATGGGGCAGACAATGTTTAGGGCCCCTTTTCTAGCCCCTTCCTCATGCTATGGGGGTGAGCAGTGTGTTCCTATAGAGGGCTGCTCAGTCGCTCAGGGGGCTGCCGAATCCCACTGCTGCTCCGGTCAGTAGAAGACGACCATATGGCCTGAGCCGCCTGTGTGCAGGTCTGCGACTACGGCTGCCAGCGTACCCACGCCTGCCGCTTCGCCGCTCGCCCATCGCCACAGGGCTTGAAGGTGATATATGACGTTGGATGAAGAATGACTTGCGCGATGACTTGGATTAAAGTGAGGAAGAGTTGCGCAATTCGTCGACCTCACTCTCTCGCCTGAGTCCATCTGAGTCCAGTGGCAAGACAAGTCGAGACGACTGGAGACGAATACAGGTGCAGTGGATGACCAGGGCGCTCTACGTGCCTTGCCGTGCCCATTACGTTCCACAACGCTTTGCAGGTAAACGCCGTCTTGCCCGTTGAATCAGGAATGATTTCTTCCGCGCAGTCTGCCGAATCCTGTCTTCACATGCTGGGTAGGCATACCCTAGTTTACCTCTTGGTTTGACACCAAATCGGATACCCATGCCTGGTTTAGCCAGCCTCTCACAGCTGTTGCCCGGGGGGTGGCCGCTGTCGCATGCTGACAGCTACTAGGAGCCACAGGCACGAGCTGGGTGTCAGGCTTGGACCAGTGGGGGATGGGTCCTAAAAAGGACATGAGAGTCATCCTTACCAAAGGTGCTACCAATGCCTGACACCCCGTACCCCCCATTATTGTGTACCCCCGTGATAGAATAGCTACGGTTTGAAGCCCTGAGCATAGGACTGCCCACTGTGGAATATTCACTATCAGTGTGTGTGTGTGTATGTGTGTGTGTGTGTGCGCGTATGTGTGTGCGTGCGTGTATGTGTGTTTGTGTTTGTTTGTGTACGTACGTACGCCTAACTGTCTGTCTGCCTGCCTGTCTGTCTATGTGGGTGGATGGATGGGTGAAATCAATGAATGGACGGGCGGATGGATATATGTTATACGTCTGAATACGCATGTTTGTTTAAATGTTTTCCAAAACTAAAAATCTTTGTGGCAATTTATGTTCCGTGATGAGCTCGTGGACCAAGTAAATGCTAACGAAATTGCGTATTAAGGAACTTGCAAAAATAGATTCGAATGATTGATGGCTTTAAAAATATACATAGTAACTGGATCTCTGGGAGCAGCTGAGCTGTTTTGTACAGCAGGTATAGATAGAAACATAAGTAGCTTATAAATAGAAACGTGTGCACACCGCCACTGGAGCGCGGCAGCTGAAGCAATGTCCCGCGGTGCCTTCTCGTGCAGCCAGACGTCACGTGGCCCAAGGTCCTCAGGTAATTAGCGTATTTTTGTTGTGTGACCTGTAACAGTCACCATCATTTATCAACTGCATATCGGTCAGCCAAGTCATTAAGAAGGATGGAAACAGTTTATTTCTTTGCAGTTTCCTCCACCTTACCTGGATTGAGGTTTATTGCTTCTCTGCAGCTTGGAAATAATTTTCAGCGGCAAGCGCTATTAGTCTGTCAGTATCTCATTTTAAATCAGAGAATTCCGAAGAATTCGGAAGAATTTAAAAGAGAATAGGAATGTGTGGATGTCTGCACGTTCATACATTGTAACAAGTTCATGACGCATTCCACTCAGAATCCCTATACAGGACGGCGTGTCGCCGGTGCTGTATGACTTTGATTGTTATCTATGTCCACAGTCTTGGCCCTGCGGTAGATTTTCTCTTAGTATGGTGCAAGTCTTCGAAATGCCGCACACTAAATGTTTTTTTTTCTTTAAAATAACCTTCAATTGTCCTTTCTTCACTGTTCCTCTTTCTTGTGCGGGATGTTGGCTTGCCGAGGCTCCCGAGGAGCATTTTGTGTGATATTCACTGGCACAGGAATGGAGCATAATGGGGACGACCCGTTGCCATGAAGTTGGAACCACGACTAACTGACTAACTAACGTATCCTCTTTCTTTAAGCGTTTCTTTTTATATTGACTTCCGGACAATTTTCTTCTTTTCTGTTCTATACTATAATACAAACATTAAATACAAATTCACAGTCAAATTGACAGCTAGCAGCTCTTTTGGCATATGCCTTTCTTTAACGTGTTATTGTATTGTCTCCACTTCAATATATATATGAAATTGGTAAAAATAGAGCAGTAAATAACGAACACAAAAGTAGGCACATGCAAATATTCCCTAGCAACTCTCTCTCTCTCTCTCTCTCTCTCGCTCTCTCTCTCTCTCTCTCTCTCTCTCTCTCTCTCTCTCTCTCTCTGTCTGTCTGTCTGTCTGTCTGTCTGTCTGTCACACACAGAACGCAAAAGTAGCTCAATATTACCTAAATAACTCTCTATCATACACAGGCACACGTTCCGCGATGGAGATACAGTCCATGAAAACGCTACTTTTTAATACGAGTCCCTTTCTCATAACATAATCATTTTCAATTATAGTAAGCAACTACACTTGCTGTAAAATAAATAATTTTCTTACTTAATCTATTTTTTAAACAGAAAAACTAAATTAGTTTAAATTCAAAAATATTATACTGATATAGATATATTATATATCTGATTTACTGGTTTAAACACAGCACAGCCACTTGCCATTTCTCGAGACAAATTTTAAATTAAAATCTCTAACAATAAAATCAAATATTGTCAACAATTGTCAGTTAAAAGCAGAACTATCAACACACAACTCGTGCAATTGTCTTTTGTGATAATTGCTGCCTCAGCTTTTAGGAGCGGCCGCGCGGTATATTACAAACAAAAATAATAGCTTCGCGCTGTCCTATCAAAAGTCTTCGGCGAGCGCTCCCCATCGATGCACCTGCACCAGAAACCGAAATCAAAGGGTACCGAAAGCGCTTAGACTGAGGCGTGCGATAAATCATAAATTGTATACATCAAGATCGGAATAACATAGACATAGAGCAATATAGAAAAGCCTTGCGTAAAGATTTTTAATTATTGAATGGTTCAAATTGTATTTTGATTTCGCTATATATGCCGGCCCCTTACGGTGCCGCCTGATGTGACACCCTCTCCGTATCGTATCGTAACACAGAACAAGCACTGCATAGTGAAATTAGGAAGGTGAAGGGCAGCAGGTTAAAAAGAGGAAGGTCGTGGATGGGTCAAGCCGAAGGCATTCTTTAACAGGTGTGTTCACTGGAGGACTTAGAACCTGATGAGGAGTGGGTACAAGTGCCAACAGATTTATGTACGTCCTTTTCAGTTTGCATCCAACTAGACAGAAAATGCAAACAAGAAAATCCGGCTGTTGTGGAGGCGGAAGTACAAACGTTGATTTTCGAGAATTCGTTAGACGGTGATGCTGTCATCTGCACAGATGGGTCGGTCGTCTGACATGTGAGAAGCTCATGGGCCTTCACGACGCGGGCCGGAGAGAGAATTGTGAAGGAAGACTCTGGTGCTTTTGTTGAGACCACAAGTAGCCAGACTATGGAAGCCATGGCTGTAAGTAAAGCAATAACATGGCTCGAGACACAGACATTCAATAGGGCATTTTTTCTTAGCGACTCAATGAGCATGCTCAAGAGGATAGAGATGGGGTGGATCCGAAGAGAGTGGTTGCTGTCTCTGGAGCGGTCTCGGCTGACAAAGATTAGTTTCATCTTCGTGCCATGGCATGCGGGAGTACAAGGAAATGAGCGGGCTGACAAGCTCGCAGGTAAGGCTAAGGTGGAGGGCGGACGCGCCATGGACCAGGTGACATTCTGAATGCTCTACGAGAAGTAAGACTTGTGCGAGAACCATGTGATGACTGCGAATCTACAACCATGGTCAGACTGCGAGAACAGCAAATCAAAAGAGGGGTGGCCAAACAAGAACACTACACAGGAAGCCAAAGAATATTGATAAACCAATACAGAACTGGCGTCGTTAGCCGCCAGACGCTGCGGGATTTGCTGAGGAGGGGATCCGAGCATTTATGGACTGAATGGTTCGATGTGCAATGAGGATGATCTGTCGACTAACTAACTAACTAAATATCTCCGTATCGTAGCACGGCACGGCCCTGCCCACAGTCTCCTGTCACACAAGAATAGTCCATGCCGTATGATGTGTGTCAGTAGTACCCGTCTCTTTTTCCTTAGTCCATGCCATGTGGTGTTGCCCACAGCCTCCAGTAAGAATAGGCCATAAAGTACCTAGCTGTGTTTATTTCCTCTATTGTTATATCCGTCTGCAGTCATTGTTTCTCATATTGTGTATGTTGATGGCCATGTATTGCCACACACTTCTTTCTGACTTCTTATAATCCATGTGTCGGCCGTCATTTATGTGTCTGTAAGTCTCCTATTTAGACTCTTTATTTCCGCACAAAGATATACACAAAGTCACGTGGAACTCGCTTGATAGCATCACAAAAAATCAGATAGACCATTTTTGCATTAATGCCAAATTCCGTTCATCAGTACAAGACGTCAGAGCCTACAGAGGTGCAGATACTGGCAGTGATCACAATTTCTGCATTGCCAAACTAAAAATAAAGCTCAAGACTGCACAGATCACCCAGAATTAAGAAAATAAACTCACAGTCCCTACTGACTAAAGAACACCAACTCGCATTCAATTCAGAGGTACAAAGCATCTATGCTAACAAAGAAAGCAATGCGAATATTAAAAACAACATTGAAGAAAATTGGAATTTCCTAAAAAATACCTTGCTAAATGCTGCAACAAACACAGTCGGCTACGTACAAAGACAGAAGAAGAAGTGGCTAAGCGATAACACCTGGACGAAGATACAAGAAAGAAAACAAGCAAAACTAAGACTTCTTTCTGCAAAAGACACATCTACATATGAAACCCATAAGCAAAAATACTCTATGTTGGATAAAGAGGTGAAATCAAGCGCACGAAAAGACAAACAGAACTTTATTCACAGCCTGGCCTCCGACGTCGAAGCAGCTGCCAGAACTGGAAACAACAGAGCCGTATTCCATATCATGAAGCAACTATGCAATCACTCACCTACACCAAATATACCCATGAAAGACAAACAAGGCAATCAACTATTATCCGATGACCTTCAAAAGCAACGATGGGCAGAATATTTCAAAGAAATATTAAATAGACCGCAGCCTGGCACTGTTCTGAACCTGGATGGAGAAATTACTATGCCCCCACTAGATGCCTCCTGCGAGTCATTCACCATGGAAGAGATTAAAGCAGCCATAAAAAAATTGAAGAACACCAAAGCTGTTGGTGATGATGAAATCTCAGGAGAAATGCTCAAAGCAGCAGATGAGAACACCTTACAACGTTTGTTACAGCTGATCAATGAAATCTGGCAAAGCGAATCCCCACCACAACAGTGGAAAGATGGTGTAATTTTCAAACTGCCTAAAAAGGGCGATATGTCTGATTGCAATAATTGGCGTGGTATCACTCTATTATCAGTACCAGGAAAACTTTTTTGTAGCATGTTACTTGAGAGATTGAAAAAGGCGATAGATGAAAGGCTCAGAGAAGAACAAGCAGGCTTCAGACCAAAACGGTCATGCGTAGACCACATTTTCACCCTCAGAATAATCATTGAAGATTCCGTAGAATTCCAGTCGAAATTAATCACCAACTTTGTCGACTTTCAAAAAGCCTTCGACAGCATCCACCGTCCTTCACTTTGGAATCTACTTAACATCTATGGTTTTCCTACCAAATATACCAACGCCATAAAATCTTTCTACAAAGAGACACGTTGCTGCGTAAGAACAGAAACAGGCAACTCTGACTGGTTCTCAGTCGAAACAGGAGTGAAACAGGGTTGTGTCTTATCACCGATGCTTTTTGAAATAGCTATCGATTGGGTCATGCACAAATAACACAAATATGGGTATCCATTGGGTTGACAAAATTCTAGAAGACCTGGACTTTGCCGACGACATAGTGCTTTTGAGTTCAACACACCCGGATGCCCAAGAGAAAATAAACCACCTCCAAAATGTTTCAGGGCAAATTGGTCTCCAAATTAACACCACAAAAACAAAGTTATTGATCTTACCAACAGTTCAGATGACACCAAATTGAACAGCTATGTTCTTGAAAAAGTCAACAGCTTCACATACCTAGGAAGCAAAATGACATCTACAGGGGACTCAACACCAGAAATATCATCTAGAATCGCACTGGCATCTAGTGCCTTCAATAAACTGTCACTCAGCAAACACACAAAACTTAAAATCTTCAACTCTTGTGTGATTCCAGTGTTAACGTATGGATGTGAAAATTGGAAATCAACGGTAGCTTTAGATAAAAAATTAGACAATTTTGAGAACAAATGTCTTAGAAGACTTCTAAACATCCACTGGACAGAATTCAGAACCAATTCGCAAATAAGACAAGAGACTAAGCAAGATACAGTATCCAATTTCATAAGAAGACGCCGGTGGAACTACATCGGCCATGTACTCAGAATGGACAAGACCAAGAGAGACCCTGCGTAGAACCATCATTAGAGAAGGCTCATTCAATGGCCAAGTAAATATCCAAGATCTACAACAGGTAGCAGCGAACCGCCAGGCATGGAGAGACAGGACTTCTGCACTATGCGCCGCCTTAGGCTCAAGAGGAAAGACTAACTAACTAACTAACTAACTAACTAACTAAGTCTCCTATCTCTGGAGGTGGAAATCATTCCCAATACAGAAGTTTCTGCATGCCATGAAGTCAATCCGTCTTGCATCTTATTGCTAGTTTGTCACCTTCAGCGTCACTTCTGTCATTACGTTCTCCAGTTTTCTCCCCCTGTTGGTGTGTTCAAGAAAGTAATACTCCAGATGAGTTACCAGATCTCTTCTTAGTTGCTTCTCTTCAAGACGTCTTTATTGCTCTTGTTATTTACCCTTGTTGGGCACTTTTCCGAATAACGGTTTCAAATGGGCACATAACTCTGTAGTGTAAAAAGCATCCCTTGCAGGGCCTCATTAGTTGATGTGACATGGACTGCTAGACCAATCTATGGATACAATAAATGTTTCCTGGACCCGAAGCCCTGACTTCGTCGGAGTGTATATCTATTTCCAAATATAACTGATAGGTATACACTCCGACGGCTGTAAGGGCCCTCTGGGCCCAAAAACATTTATTGCATCCACCGATCGGTCTAGCCTTCCACGTCACACTGAGCCGGAAGTGATCGACAACATATTCAATGTTCGTTCCGATATGTACAATTTTTTCACAAAGAGCGTGCTTTCGGACAGTATTTACAACTGTCGTGCCACAATTTTCACATATAACTGTGAAATGTTATTGGTATGTAATTCCATTTTCTCAGTTCTATATTTTAGTTCGTAGTGTTTAATTTTTGTTTTTATTATATCACCTAATGAGTCCCTGTAAGGGATGCTTTTTACACTACAGAGTTATGTCCCCATTTAGGACCGTTATTCGGAAGAGTGCCCACTTGTTGTTCTTAGAATTCGCTATAGAACTACATCTATGCAGCCTCGAAGTAATTTCCTACGACTCTCCTGATTATCTAGTGTTTTGTTGGCTGTTGCAGCCTCATGTGGACGATGTCTCTTGTCTAATGTGAGGCTGGATCGACCTGGGGGAGCAGATCAATGAAAAAATTCCCACCCATAAGGCATTCGAAGATATGACCTATGACCACCGGATGGGTAGACTAGCCTGCCAGTCACTGCACTACCGCGGCTCCCTTGCATTCTGCGCACGGTAAACTCCCACAGCCGTTGAACATTGTGTGAGTCTATCTGTGGTAAACTTGCAAGTTAAAAAAACCTTGCAACATTCTATGTGTATCAAAGAGGGAAGGGCACACGGAAAGAGAATGCCAAGCTGGGACCTGAATACTAACTCTAGGCGTCCTCCATCCCTCCAAATGGCACAGTCATCTGCTTACTGCGATATGGAGTTCTTGACGTGTGTGATCTCGTCTGCCAGGTCGTTGACTATTATGTTGAAGATTGTGGGCGACAGTGCAGATCCTTGGGGAGTTCCGTTTTCTTGTACGTATGTTTCTGACAGTTCCTCATATACTCTCACTGCAGATTGCCAATCTGTTAGAAAGTCTGTTATGTGACTACACGTTCCCCTGTTATGCCAGTTTTCTGGATTTAGTACAGTGCACCCTCGCTCCAACACAGGTCGCACGTCTTGTTTAAATCCCAAATTACGCCAACTGTTCTGTTCTTTCTTTCTGAGTCCTCTTTGTACTTCGCATTCAAGTTCCATGTTTGATCTACCGCACTTTTTTCTGTTCTGAAACCTGACTGGGTTTGGCTTCAGAATTCATTTTTTTTTTTTAAACATAAAATATGTTAGTGTTTTGTTTACAACAGTTTGAATGGTTTTTCCCCAGTGGCGGAGTTAGAGCTACAGGTCTGTATGTATGAGTCCGCGTGTTGTTTTCCTGGTTTCAGAAAAGGCACACTCCTTCCACGGTTTCGGTTTGTTGCCGATTGCCATACTTTGTTAATAGATTTGTAATTATTTCTATGGTACTTCTGGGCGATTTGTTGAGTATTTCGTAGCTTAAAAGATCTTCTGCTGATGTCGTGATTGTCTCTTGATGCCGTGATTGTCTCCTGATGCCCTGTTTGTCTCCTGATGCCGTAGTATTCACCTGATGCCGTATTTGTCTTCTGATACCGTTATTGTCTCCTGATGCCCGGTTTGTCTCCTGATGCCCGGTTTGTCTCCTGATGCCGTGTTTGTCTCCTGATGCCGTGTTTGTCTCCTGATGCCGTGTTTGTCTCCTGATGCCGTGTTTGTCTCCTGATGCCGTGATTGTCTCTTGATACTGTGATTGCCTCATGATGCCTGGATTGTTTCATGATGCCGTGATTGTCTCCTGATGCCATGATTATCTTCTGATGTCGTGACAATCTCCCGATGCCGTGTTTGTCTCCTGATGCCTTGCTTGTCTCCTGATGTTGTGATTATCTCCCGATGCCATGATTATCTCCTGATCCCGTGATTATCTCCCGATACTGTGATTGTCTCCTTATGCCGTGTTTGTCTCCTGATGCCCTGATTGTCTCCTGGTGCCACGATTGACTTTTCTACAATTGCGCCTTCTCTAGTTATTTCATCGTTTGATGATTGATCAACTGGGATATCTGTATGTTTTGGTTTAGACCCTTCATCAATTGTCTTTATTTTTCACATTCTTTATTGCCTGGAAAACTGTTTGAGCTGGTTTCATAAAATTGCCTTGTAAAGATTTCTGCTTTCTCTTACTCGTTTCTATTTTTGTTGGTAAGTATATTGTAACTCTTATTACTTCTTTTTTTTTTTTTATTGCTGTTAGTTTTGTCCATAATTTGGTGCTTGGGGTCTTTGGCCCAAGTGTTTGATAGAACTTCCGCCATTGCTTTGCGAATTGCTCTATCGGCATTGTTTCGCCACATTTTGACATTTTGTACAGGTTGCGGTTCTCCTCTGTTGGATTTCGTATGTTTTCTTGCAGAGCTTTTCTCCTGCTTTCAAGAGCTACAGAATACCGGTCTTTCCACCATTCCACCTGGTTTTTGTTCCATTGTTTCTTGCCTTTATTTGAAATTTGTGAGCTGATTAAGCTGTCAGGCATATTTTCACTTGATATGTATTTTCTAATACAACAATAAGAAAGACAAATAACTCTCTATGGTTATATGATGAGAAGAGAGGCATTGGAGAACATCCTGACAACTGAAAACATCAAGGGGAAGAGACCAAGAGTCATGATCTTGGATGGAGTGAGGCAGTGGCATGGAGGAATATCTTCAGAAGTGTTGATCCAGAACACCAAAGACCTCGATCTGTGGAGATACATGAACACCTACGCCATTTGGCAGGGCACTTGATGATGATGATGATGATGATGATGATGATGATGATGATGATGATGATGATGATGATGATGATGATGTATTTTTCCGACTGTCATTAAATATTTCACCAATTATTTTTTTTTCTGCATAGACATGTATGCTTCCTTTGGTTTAGATCTTTTTTCATTTATGTCTGTTTTTAAAGGTCGCCCAATCACCTTTGTCATACTTAGATTCTGGTGCTTATTTTTATTTAGAGCTGATCACTGTATGTGTCTGTTGTTCCTATTTCCCAAACCATGTCTGAGAAATTTATGGTTGCTATAGTAATGTCTAATTCCTGTATCATACCCTATCGGAATTTATTCTTGTCTTAGATTCATTAATTAGGATGGTTAGATTTTCTTGTTCTGTGTAGTCCAACAACATCTTTCCCGATTTGTCTATGTTGTTGTCTCCCGGCGACTATTTAAATCTCCTGTTAAGGTCGTTGACATTCCTATTTTGATCTTTAATTCCCGTAGGTCTTCCATCTGTAGATTACCATCTTAACGTTCTCACGTTTGCTTTCTAAATATACTATTGGCTTTTCCATTTTTTCAGTATTGAATGTTTCGTGGCTAATGATCTTGTACGTATAAATGTCACACCTC